>JBBCBC010000108.1:0-150418 GCA_037126765.1 Stenogyne calaminthoides
TCAAAGACTCCGGCACATGCTATACCAATCGACGCATCTTTATACCAATCCGGCTCATGCTTCTTAGAAGTCTTTATAAAAGGAAGAAAAAAAAAAAAAAGAGGAGGGTTAGGAAAGAATCGAGGAAAAGTAGCCTACAAAAATCCTGAGAGGTGAGGAACGAAAAATTAGAGTGTTTATTCACGTATCGAGAAACCCTAGAACTCGTTTGCTAATGCTGCATCGATTCATCTTCATAAGATGTATCAAAAGCTATGCGATGTAAAGCTCGTAATACTATATATCGGCTTGGTATGCCCCGGAGTAGTCATTTCTTGTGACATTTGGGTCAACAAATTCATCTTATTCTTTGTTTATTTTACCGTATATGTTTTGTTTTGAGTTGTAATCAAATTAGCCACATAATATTCATCAACCAAAAGCGACTTCATGACAATTTGGTTGAGCAAACACAAAGTTAATGATGCGATGCATGGAACAAGAAGTGGACTTAGAGACATTGAACGGTCAGTGTCTCACCTTCTATGGGACAAATAAACGAGAATACATGCTTGTTATATCTGCAGTAAACACAGTTAAACTGCTGAAAAAAGAAAGGTGTCAGGCGTACCTAGTAAATATTGCCAAGGTAGAAGGGGAGAATTCGACACCGAAAGATGTGCCAGTAGTAAATATTTTCTAGTGCTTCGCCATGGTGGGCACCCGTTTTGTTAACAATAAAAAATAAATACCCGTTATCGAGGATTGAAGATCTTTTCGATCAGTTGAAGAATGTAGGGGTATTTTCTAAGATTGACCTCAAGCCTGGGTATCACCAACTCAAGGTCAAGGAAAGTGATACCGCATTTAGGACCCGATATGGTCATTATGAGTTCTTAGTAATGCCATTTTAGATTCTGAAATGCACCTTGATATTCATGGATTTGATGAACCATGTGTTTCATGAATATCTGGACAAATTCGTCATCGTGTTCATTGATGACATTTTGGTTTATTCAAAGGACATAAAAGCGGCATAGAGGACACCTCGAGAACCATTATAAGTATTGGGCGTCGAGAAAGGTTGTATGCTAAGTTCGATTAAATCACGAATTTTGGCTCAATAGAGTGGCTTTTCTAGGGCACGTGATCATGGCGCAGGGAATAGAAGTTGATCCCGCTAAAGTTAAGGCGTTATGAATTGGAAAATACCAGCCAATGCAAATGGAGTTCACAGTTTTCTTGGCTTGGCAAGAAGTCTTCTAGAAGGTTCATTCAAAAACTTTCCGCGTATTGTAAAGCCACTCACACATCTCCGAAAGAAGAATGAAAAAAGTTCAAGTGGGCCTTTGAATGTGAGGCCCAGCTTCCAGTGTTAAAGTAAAATAACAACAACACGTTCTAATAGTGCTGAAGGATCGGAAGGGTTAAGTAATCTATCTACGGGCGCCTCTAAGTCGAGGGATAGGTTGTGTGTTGATGCAACCTGTGAAGGAAGGTTGCTAACAGCGTCATGACATGTTGAAGGTACACAAGTAGAATTATTGACCTTGCGATTTGGAGTTAGCCGATGTGTACACATGGCGAAAATTTGGAGACATTATCTGCGGCCAGGAAGTGTGAGATCTACAGACCATATAAGTGAAAATATTTCTTCACCAGAAGGCGAATATCGTCAAAGGAGATGGTGGTTAATTTAGTGATGCCCGATCACGGAAGATTAAATTCTGGTCCTTGTAACTATAAATCGCCATTCGACCTAGATGAAATGAACAACCCGCGAAAGGTTGAGGTGTAAGGCTCGATTGGTTTGTCTTGACCAAGAGATTACACTAGTGCATGGTGATCTTGTTGAATAGGACCTCTGAGGAGGATAAATTCTTGAGCCCTGAACAAGGAAGAATTAGACCTCGGTGGTTCGTTGTTTCTTAACCTTCGTCCTTAAATAGGATCGCGTGGGATTGGTAACTATTGCTTTGACTTATCATGGGTAGCGAATCGGAGAGATTCAATACTTTTTATCTTGGGCAATATTATTGGTCACATGTGATTTGCTAAGATTTATCTGAAGAATGGGTGTGCAAATGCGCTTGTTTGATTTGCCCCCTTGGGAGGTTCATAAGTTTTATCATACCAAATCTTGCAAGTGGAATTAGTTTTAGGTATGGATAATAATGTTGAACCGTTCCTCGACCAAGGACAAAAGATATTAATTAATGGAAAGCTATTTGGTGGCTTGAATTAATTAATGGGCTAGATAATCTTAAACACGGGAAATAATGGCCAGGGAGCCATATTATTTGTAATATGGGTTAAGATGGATAGTCTGCAATATTAATTATGTAGTGGGATTAATTAATATTTATGGGCTTGAATTATATTGTGGCTCAATATTAGATATTCAAGATCCATTAGAAGGGTCAATCTTAATTCTCCTAAAAGCCCCCTGGTAGCCCAACATATAGTCCAATAAGCGAAAAAGGTGATTAAAATAAAATAAATATTGTTGCTTATATTTCCTCATTAATTTTTGAAAATTATGGATAAAAAGGAAAAGATTTTCTTTGAATTTTGTTATGGAATGAAGATATGTATTCTTGGAATACAAGATTATCTCATTAAATTCAAGAAATCTCCCCTTGGTTATCTATATAGTGAAATTTTTGAATTTTTTGAAAAATAATTGGGCAAGAAAAGATTTTCTTGATTTTCTTGAAAAGATATTATGGAAGATATGTATTTCTTGAAATACAAGAATATCTCATAAATTCAAGAAGATCAAATCTTGGAATCTTGCACTTCAATATTTTTGAAAATTCCATAAAATAGAGGAGGTGGGATTTTTGTGGAATATTTTAATTATGGGAAAAAAAATATATGGGATATATTCAAGATTTCTTGGTGACCAAGAAAAGTCTTTTCCCACATTGAAAATTTCACAAATTTTCGTTCACCCTCCTCTCCTATAAATAGGGGATGATTAGTTCATTCCCAAGTACAATTCCATGTCTTTGGAAATATTAGCAAATCCACATAAGTGGTGCAACAAAGTTTATTTTTTCCTTTTGTTAATTGTTAGACAAGTATCCTTCCACGGATTGTCGAGCAAGGGCTAAGGAATACTTGGGAAGTCCTTTTGGTTAGTCCGTCAGGCCAAAGCCCTTTGCCGTCCAGGAAATGCGTTCCGTAAACAGTAGATTCGCGTCGTGGGTTTTCGTGGCTTTTTATATGCATGATATGTTGTTGCAATTATTATTTGAATTAATATAGGATTAATTCATGCTAGTAATAATTAATGAATTAAATTTGTATTTAAATATTCACCCGAATAGATCTGTGCAAATCATTCCCCAACAAGCTGGTATCGAGCCCTTTGTTTTAGACTCTGAATTTTTTAAATTGTAATTTAATTCGTGGACATTAAATTTGAAATTGGATAGTAAAGCTATTAGATACATTTTGCGGTATCAATTGTCATGGATTTTAATGTTTTTATTTTGCATGCATATAAAGCGTGTTTTTTTTTAATTGATTAGATTCGGATTTGTTTTTGCCTCGTGAGAAAATCCACGAGTAGACTAAGATTTGTTTGATTTGATCAATGTAATAGACTAGTCTAGATCTAGGTTTATTTATTTTTTGTAAATAAATTATAACGGATCGGAAGCGAAAAACC
Organism: Stenogyne calaminthoides; assembly: GCA_037126765.1. Taxonomy (NCBI): domain Eukaryota; kingdom Viridiplantae; phylum Streptophyta; class Magnoliopsida; order Lamiales; family Lamiaceae; genus Stenogyne; species Stenogyne calaminthoides. The sequence goes on from JBBCBC010000108.1 coordinate 3,656, forward strand.
GAAAAATTAAAGGCGAAATCGAGAGAACAGGCGTAAAGGCGTCTGGTGCCAAGTATGGCGCGTGAGAAGCGGGGCAGCGTCTCTTGAGATGAGCTACGCGCCGCCGTCTGTGCTCGAACCCAGCCGAGATGAGCGGATGGAGCCCGGCGGGTGAGTGAGATGGTCTGCTTGAAACGGAGGAGGTGGGATAGCGTCTGCGGATCAGCCGGATATGTCGCTAAACTTTCGATTCTGCCGACCCTCTGAAGACACTGTCTGAACGCCTTTGGCCGGCCTTGACCCGCCTTGACTGTTAGAACCCCTCTAAGGCATGGGCCGAGCCAAGTGGGGCGGATCTTGAGCGTGCATCCATTGCTTGGCGTGGTGGCGTGGCGTTCGAGAAAAGTATTTTTTCGAGAGCGAGCAGTGGGAGAAATTCGAGGCGTGTTTCTTCAAGATCAAGCGAAAAAATCAAACCATGACAATTGGATAATTTGTGCCCAATATGTTTATTTTTTTTTTTTGCTTGATTTATTTGTCTTTATCTTATGCTTTATTTAATTTGTTTAAATGTGTTTGCATGAGGGTTGCCAAATTGAAAAATCTCAACTTCAAAATTACTAAGTATGTTTTAAATAATTAATTGACAATTTTATTAGGATAATAAAATTGAATTAATTTTGACCTCCATGATTTATTTATTTGTGAATTCTTTTGGAGAAATTCCCCCCGGGACGGTCAAAAGATAGGTTTCACATGAATGAATTCCAAGCGGATGATTGTGGGTTATTACTAGTGGCGGCGATGACCCTCCCCGCGAGGCTCGATCAAAGCGAAATAGTAATCTGTATTTAATCATGGTTATTACTTAGGTATAAAATTGATATGCATATACTTCCCGAAGTCCTGTCGATTTTATATTGGTCAAGTGGAACCAACTACTAATGTCTGGATATTAAAGGTTTATGCTTGTTCTTGTTTGTAACTTTTGCTTGAATGTGTTTAAATAATGACCCTGGCGTGGCTTATTTAAAGCTGTTTTTTGAGATGTTGGTGATCGTTGTTCATATTTTTTTGAGATTTTAAATATGATGCATGTGATCGAATCTTGTGATATACTTGTCTTTATTGCATATAGTTGTTTATTTCGATTCGACATGTCGTTACCTTTTAATCCTTTGTTATTATACTTAAAAGTCAATACAATATGTATGGAAACTATATTGATTGGAAAATTATAATTGTCTAGCGCACAAAACCACAAGTGGATTTTGACACACAAAAATCGGATAGAGCGGTGACGAGTCAAAACATGCGGGACTCGTCGGATCACCTTCTTGAGAGATGTAAATCATTTGAAAATGGTGGAGGAAAAACCCGTGAGGGATTCGTCCTCAAAATAGATGGCCCATCTGAACAAACTTGAGATTACGAGTCTGATTATGATCACGGAGACTCGGATGAATTTGGTACTTCATTCTCTGCCCAAAAGGTTTTTGAGCATTTTGGCCTCATTAGCTAATTTATTTGCAAACTTTTGGACTCGGCGAGAAATGATGATAAGGCACCAAACTCAAGCTTTATTGGCAAGTGGTCCGTCTTCATCTTCTAGGCCAAGGGTAGGCAAGATAAAGAAAGAGGACCAAAGGCCATAAGCAATAAAACTCAAGCTGTTGCCAAAAAGGCGATGGTAAGATGAGAATGCTTGTTGTGTCGAGGAAAATCAAAAAGGAAGTGCTTAAGGCTGCGGTGAGAGAGGACAATGGAGGTTTTGCTGTTCCAACCCCCAAAGGGGCCGGAAAGAAAGGTAATTCTCACACTAGTTGTTGAAACTTGTTTAGCGGCGTATACTTCTCATTAAAGTGGGTGGTTGATCTGAGATCCACTAATCATGTTGGCTTCCGCGGGTTCTAAATGATCCGGCAACGTAGTGGGAGTGAGATCCTCATCACCTTTAGGGCAGCGTTCACGAAAGTAGAAGACATTGCAATGCATTTACGTAAGTGGCGGATATTGCAATCTTTACGATAATAACGATTATTGCAATACTACATGATAGCAGACATTGCAATCTACATGAGTGGCGATTAAGCGATGGGAGAAGTGCACCTATCTTTTGAAGATAGTTTTTTTTTGAGATTATCTTTATGTTCCCGGTTTTAGAAAGAATTCACTTTCGGTTTCTAAAATTCGATTAAAGGACACTAAGTTTCTTCTAATAAGAATGACATCATTTTTTGAAATGATGAGTGTATCTGATATGGGACATTGATGGAAAATCTCTATCTGATTGCTTGTGCACACCACTCGCGAAATGTATCTATAACACATCAACTATTTTAGAGAAAAAAAGCGTTCATCGGGCGTGAGCGAGACACTTCTTTGGCATCTAAGATTGGGTCATATAAATCAAAAGAGGATCAAAAGGTTGGTGAAAAGATGGTTCTTTGGGGCGTCTCCAAGTTGAATCGGATTCAACTGCGAATCATGTTTGGAGGGTAATATGACCAAGAGGGCATTTGGAGCCGAGGGAATAGGGCTAAAGAAGTGTTAGAGATCGTTCACATAGATGTATGTGGTTCAATGTCAACCAAAGCAAGAGGAGGTTATGAGTAATTTTATTGATGATTACTCGAAATGCGGTTACATTTTCCTTATGAAGCATGAATCTGAGACCTTTGAGAAATTCAAAAGAATTTAAGGCTCAAGCGAGAGAATCATATGGAAAAAGCGTATCAAGTCTCTACGATCTCGATCGTGTGGGCGAATACCTCGGCGATGAGTTTTTGAACTACTTATCGATGAAAGGATTGTATCGACTCTTTGCACCGGAACCCCTCAACAAAAGCGGGGTTTTGCGGAGCGAAAAACATAATTCTTTTGGAAATGGTTAGATCAATGATGAGTTATCGGATCTTCCCAAGTGGATTACGGGGGTCATGCCTTGGAAAACAACGACTTACATTACGAACTTGGTGCTATCAAATCGGTTCCCAAAACTCCCGAAAAAATTGTGGACGGGTATGAAGCCTAGTATGAGACACATGAGAATTTTGGGGTGTCAGGCCTACGTGTTGGACAAAGAAAGCCGATAAATTGGATCCTCGATCGAGAATTAAAAAGGTTTACATTTTGTAGGATACCAGGGAACAAAAGGGTGTATGTTCTATAGTTTAGAAGATCAAAAGGTGGACATAAGCACCCACTTTAGATTTTTGGAAGAAAACTATATGAACAAAAGAAAACCCGAAGTGAGATTACCTTAAATGAGCTTAGAGGGCAAACCTCGGTCAAGCGCTGTACTAGATGATATACCAAGCGATACGTTTTCTGGCAGGAACCTCGTTATAGTGGGAGGGTTGTTAGGCGGCAAGAGATTCATGGGAATAGGAGAGTCCTCGGACTTGATTCAGGACAAGGAATCGAGACCCATGGACATATGACGAGGCATTCAAGATAAGGATCACGATTCTTGGCAAAACAACAATGAAAAGCGAAATGGGTTCTATGTTTCATAATAGAGTGTGGGAGCTAGTCGAACCACTTAATGGGGTCAAACCCATTGGATGCAAGTGGGTATATATAAGAGGAAAAAGACGGGGACGGGAAGGTTGAAACCTTTAAAAGCAAGGACTAATGGCGAAAGGTTATACTCGAGAAAGAAAGGGATCGATTATGAGGAAACTTTTTAGCCCGTAGCCATCTTAAATCCATCCGTATTCTCTTATCGATTCTTGTGCATTTCGACTTTGAAATCGGCAAATGGATGTCAAGGCGGCTTTCATGCGGAAGTCTTGATAAAAGAGATCTATATCAACAAACCCGTGTTTTCATTGAAGCAGGCCAAAGAACACCTAGTTTGTAAGCTCAAGAGGTCCATTTCACGGACTCAAGCAGGCATCGAGCTTGGAACCAAAGTTTTGATCATGTAATAAAGTCTTATGGGTTTGATCAAAACGAGTTTGAAAAGTTGTGTGTATAAAAAGCGTTCGGGGCGCATTGGTATTCTTAGTACTATCGTAGATGACATTGTGATCATCGGGAGCGATGTGAAGGTGTTATCGGGCGTAAGGGCATGTTTTTCAAAAGCAGTTTGATATGAAAGACTTAGGGAAAGCCGGACACATCCTTGGGATCAAGATTACTCGAGATCGCGAAAAGGATGTCGGGTTATAACAAGTTTCATACATAGACCTTGTTTTGAAAGCGATTGACATCAAGAATTCGAAAGGATTCGTACCTTCGGACTTGGAATCCATCTATCGAAAATGTTCCTAAGGCGAAAAGGAGATAGATGACATGAAAGGCATTCCTTGTGCTTGTTTGTCGGAAACCTTATGTATGCATTCTTTGTGTCACGAGCCGGATATATGCTTTGCGGTAGGCATGGTAGCAAGATATCAAAGTAACCGGGGAAGCGCATTGGGCGGCGATTAAAAACATTACGAAGTGTCTGAAAAGAACTCGGGATAGAATGTTGATTTATCAGTCAGATACTCAATCCCATCGGCTACACGGACTCGGATTTCCAATCAGATTTAGATTCCAGAAATTATCTGCCTCAGTTAGTGTGTTTCCATTTGGGAAGTGTAGCCATCAAATGGACGAGTGTGAAGCAGAAATGCATCACTGACTCAACCATGGGACTCGGGTAAGTAGGTTGTTTGTGAAGCGGTGAAAAAACCGATTGGGCTCTAGATCTTCTTAGTGGACTTGGATGGTGTTCGAATTTGTCTAGCAATATTGCTAGAGGCGATTTGCAAATTCAAGAAGAACGAGAGTCCTGAGTCAAACAAACACATTAAAGGAAAGACATCTTATCGAGAAATCGTTAAGAGAGGAGATATAGATGTGGCAAAAGATGGCGTCGAGGACGACCTAGCGAGATCCATTCTGGCGTCGCCTCTGAATACATTCGAGAGACATGTGAGTGGAATGGGTGTCAAGGCCGTTGCCAATCTGCTTTGAGTATAAGTGGGAGAAATTATTAGGTTCGTGTAGGTGACATTAGATGTCACGGACTACTCGAGGCGTGTTGTAGTATACTTAAAAGCAGACTTTGAGTATAAGTGGGAGATTGTTGGGATTATCTTGAAAAAGTATGCTTTTTACTTTGTATAATCGGCTGAATTTCGGACTTATTTCTTGAAATAAATTGTTTATCGCGATGCTTTAAATATGATTGAATGTTATATATATTTCTTTTGCATAAGAATTTTTGTTCAATAATTAAATGCGTGTTACATTGTAGTTAATTTAGTGATACGGATCACGGAAGATTAAATTAACGGTCCTTGTAACTAAAAATCGCCATTCACGACCTAGATGAAATGAACAACCATCGCGAAAGGTTGAGGTGTAAGGCTCAGATTGGTTTGTCTTGACCAAGAGATTACACTAGTGCATGGTGATCTTGTTGAATAGGACCTCTGAGGAGGATAAATTCTTGAGCTGAACAAGGAAGAATTAGACCTCGGTGGTTCGTTGTTTCTTAACCTTCGTCCTTAAATAGGATCACGTGGGATTGGTAACTATTGCTTTGACTTATCATGGGTAGCGAATCGAGAGAGATTCAATACTTTTTATCTTGGGCAATATTATTGGTCACATGTGATTGCTAAGATTTATCTGAAGAATGGTGTGCAAATGCGCTTGTTTGATTTGCCCCTTGGGAGGTTCATAAGTTTTATCATACCAAATCTTGCAAGTGGAATTAGTTTTTCGGTATGGATAATAATGTTGAACCGTTCCTCGACCAAGGACAAAAGATATTAATTAATGAAAGCTATTTGGTGGCTTGAATTAATTAATGGGCTAGATAATCTTAAACACGGGAAATAATGGCCAAGGGAGCCATATTAGTTTGTAATATGGGTTAAGATGGATAGTCAATATTAATTATGTAGTGGGATTAATTAATATTTATGGGCTTGAATTATATTGTGGCTCAATATTAGATATTCAAGATCCGTTAGAAGGTCAATCTTAATTCTCCTAAAAGGCCCTGAGTAGCCCAACATATAGTCAATAAGCTGAAAAAAGGTGATTAAAATAAAATAAATATTGTTGCTTATATTTCCTCTAATTTTTGAAAATTATGGATAAAAGTTGGGAGAAAAGATTTTCTTTGAATTTTGTTATGGAATGAAGATATGTATTCTTGGAATACAAGATTATCTCATTAAATTCAAGAAATCTCCCCTTAGTTATTCTATATGAGTATTTTTGAAATTTTTGAAAATATAGTGGGCAAGAAAGATTTTCTTGATTTTCTTGAAAAGATATTATGGAAGATATGTATTTCTTGAAATACAAGAATATCTCATAAATTCAAGAAGATCAAATCTTGGATTCTTGCACTTATATTTTGAAAAAATATCCATAAAATAGAGGAGGTGGGATTTTTGTGGAATATTTTAATTATGGGAAAAAAAATATATGGGATATATTCAAGATTTCTTGGTGACCAAGAAAAGTCTTTTCCCACATTGAAAAAATCACAAAAATTTCGTTCCCCCTCCTCTCTATAAATAGGGGATGATTAGTTCATTCCCAAGTACAATTCCATGTCTTTGGAAATATTAGCAAATCCACATAAGTGGTGCAACAAAGTTTATTTTTTCCTTTTGTTAATTGTTCATAAGTATCCTTCCACCGGATTGTCGAGCAAGGGCTAAGGAATACTTGGGAAGTCCTTTTGGTTAGTCAAATCCGACCAAAATCCCTTTGCCGTCAGGAGAATGCGTTCCGTAAACTTAAGTAGATTCGCGTCGTAGGTTTTCGTGGCTTTTTATATGCATGATATGTTGTTGCAATTATTATTTGAATTAATATAGGATTAATTCATGCTAGTAATAATTAATGAATTAAATTTGTATTTAAATATTCACCCCGAATAGATTTGTGCAAATCATTCCCCAACAAGCTGAGTATCGAGCCCGCGGTTTAAGACTCTGAATTTTTTAAATTGTAATTTAATTCGTGGACATTAAATTTGAAATTGGATAGTAAAATTATTAGATCATTTTTGCGGTATCAATTGTCATGGATTTTAATGTTTTATTTTGCATGCATATAATTTGTGGTTTTTAATTGATTCGTTCGGATTTGTTTTTGCCTCGTGAAAAATCCACGAGTAGACTAGGATTTGTTTGATTTGATCAATGTAATAGACTAGTCTAGATCTAGGTTTATTTATTTTTTGTAAATAAATTATGCTTAGGATCGAGGAAACGAAAGATGAAAATTAAAGGGCGAAATCGAGAACAGGCGTGGTGGGGTGTGCTTTATGCCTTAGCCTTGGAAGCTTGGCCGAAGCAGAGGCGGGCAGCAAACGAAAGCCTTCGATCGAGAGATCTGATGATCTGTCGTGCTCTTGGCAGGCGGAAATGAAATGAATCTGCGAAGGCTTCTGGCATATGAAATCTGTGGTTGCCGGGCATGGCCTTGGATGAGGCGGATGCAGTCGCCTGGTCTTAAACTCTCTTGCCGCGTCTTGCCCGGCGTCTGCCGGTAAAATTTGACCAGCCATGTGATGGCTGCCCTAAGGCATCCCGAGCAGTGGTGGGCGGATCTTGGCATGCATCTTGCTTGTTGCTTGGCGTGGTGATTCGAGGCGAAGTATTTTTGGGAGACGAGCGAGTGGGAGAAATTCGAGGCGTGTTTCTTCAAGATCAAGCCAAAAAAATCAAACCATGACAATTGGATAATTTGTGCCCAATATGTTTATTTTTACATTTTTGCTTGATTTATTTGTCTTATCTTATGCTTTATTTAATTTGTTTAAATGTGTTTGCATGAGGGTTGCCAAATGGAAAAATCTCAACTTCAAAATTACTAAGTATGTTTTAAATAATTAATTGACAATTTTATTAGGATAATAAAATTGAATTAATTTTGACCTCCATGATTTATTTATTTGTGAATTCTTTTGGAGAAATTCCCCGGGACGGTCGAATAGGTTTCACATGAATGAATTCCAAAGCGGATGATTGTGGGTTATTACTAGTGGCGGCGATGACCCCCCCGCGAGGCTCGATCAAAGCGAAATAGTAATCTGTATTTAATCATGGTTATTACTTAGGTATAAAATTGATATGCATATCTTCTCAGAAGTCCTGTCGATTTTATATTGGTCAAGTGGGAGACCAACTATTAATCTGGATATTAAAGGTTTATGCTTTGTTCTTGTTTGTAACTTTTGCTTGAATGTGTTTAAATAATGACCCCTTGGCGTGGCTTATTTAATTTGTTTTTTGAGATGTTGGGTGATGCATTGTTCATATTTTTTTGAGATTTTTAAATATGATGAAATGTGATCGAATCTTGTGATATACTTGTGCTATTGCATATAGTTGTTTATTCGATTCGACATATCGTTACCTTTTAATCCTTTGTTATTATACTTAAAAGTCAATACAATATGTATGGAAACTATATTGATTGGAAAATTATAATTGTCTAGCGCACAAAAGCACAAGTGGATTTTGACACACAAAAATCGGATGAGCCAAGTGACGAGTCAAAACATGCGGGACTCGTCGGATCACCTTCTGCGAGAGATGTCGTCATTTGAAAATGGTGGAGGAAAAAACCCGTAAGGGATTCGTCCTCAAAATAGATGGCCCATCTGAACAAACTTGAGATTACGAGTGCAGATTATGATCACGGAGACTCGGATGAATTTGGTACTTCATTCTCTGCTTGAAAAAGGTTTTTTGAGCATTTTGGCCTCATTAGCTAATTTGTTTGCAAACTTTTGGTCTCGGCGAGAAATGATGATAAGGCACCAAACTCAAGCTTTTGACAAGTGGTCCGTCTTCATCTTCTAGGCCAAGGGTAGGCAAGATAAAGAAAGAGGACCAAAGGCCATAAGCAATAAAACTCAAATTGTTGCCAAGAGCGATGGTAAGATGAGGAATGCTTGTTGTGTCGAGGAAAATCAAAAGGAAGTGCTTAAGGCTGCGGTGAGAGAGGACAATGGAGGTTTTACTGTTCCAACCCCAAAAGGGGCGGAAAGAAAGGTAATTCTCACACACTAGTTGTTGAAACTTGTTTAGCGGGTATATACTTCTCATTTCGTGGGTGGTTGATCACGAGATCCACTAATCATGTTGGCTTCACGGGTTCTAAATGATCCGGCAACGTAGTGGGAGTGAGATCCTCATCACCTTTGGGCAGCGTTACGAAAGTAGAAGACATTGCAATGCTACGTGTAAGTGGCGGATATTGCAATCTCTACGATAATAACGATTATTGCAATACTACATGAAGTAGCGAGACATTGCAATGCTACATGAGTAGCGATTTAAAGCGATGGGAGAAGTGCACCTATCTTTTGAAGATAAAGTTTTTTTGAGATTATCTTTATGTTCCCGGTTTTAGAAAAGAATTCACTTTCGGTTTCTAAAATTCGATTAAAGGACACTAAGTTTCTTCTAATAAGAATGACATCATTTTTGAAATGATGAGTGTATATCTGATACGGGACATTGATGGAAAATCTCTATCTGATTAGCATGCACACCACTCACGAAATGTATCCTATAACACATCAACTGTTTAGAAAAGAAAAGCGTTCATCGGGGCGTGAGCAGAGACACTTCTTTGGCATCTAAGATTAGGTCATATAAATCAAAAGAGGATCAAAGGTTGGTGAAAGATGGTTCTTTGGGGCGTCTCCAAGTTGAATCGATTCGACCTGCGAATCATGTTTGGAGGGTAATATGACCAAGATGGCATTTGGAGCCAAGGGAATAGGGCTAAAGAAGTGTTAGAGATCGTTCACATAGATGTATGTAGTTCAATGTCAACCAAAGCAAGAGGAGGTTATGAGTAATTTTATTGATGATTATTACTCGAGGTTACATTTTCCTTATGAAGCATGAATCTGAGACCTTTGAGAAATTCTAAAAATTTAAGGCTCAAGCGAGAGAATCATATGGAAAAAAAGCGTATCAAGTCTCTACGATCGATCGTGGAGGCGAATACCTCGGCGATGAGTTTTTGAACTACTTATCGATGAAGGATTGTATCGACTCCTTTTGCACCGGAACCCCTCAACAAAAGCGGGGTTTGCGGAAGCGAAAAGCAACATAATTCTTTTGGAAATGGTTAGATCAATGATGAGTTATCACGGATCTTCCAAAGTGGATTACGGGGTCATGCCTTGGAAAACAACGACTTACATTACGAACTTGGTGCTATCCAAATCGGTTCCCAAAACCCAAAGAATTGTGGACGGGCGCAAGCCTAGTATGAGACACATGAGAACTTTGGGGTGTCGGCCTCGTGTTGGACAAGGAAGCCGGTAAATTGGATCCTCGATCGAGAATTAAAGTTGTTGTTTTGTAGGATACCCCAGGGAACAAAAGGGTGTATGTTCTATAGTTCGAAGATCAAAAGGTGGACATAAGCACCCACTTTAGATTTTGGAAAAAACTATATGAACAAAAAAACCAGTGAGATTACCTTAAATGAGCTTAGAGGGCAAACCTCGGTGCCCATTATCTAGATGATATACCAAGCGATCGTTTTCTGGCAGAACCTCGTTATAGTGGGAGGGTTGTTAGGCGACCGAGAGATTCATGGGAATAGGAGAGTCCTCGGACTTGATTCGGAATCGGATCGAGACCCATGGACATATAATGAGGCACTCCAAGATAAGGATCTGATTCTTGGCAAGCAACAATGAAAGCGAAATGGGTTCTATGTTTCATAATAGAGTGTGGGAGCTAGTCGAACCACTTAATGGGGTCAAACCCATTGGATGCAAGTGGGTATATAAGAGGAAAAAGAAGGACGGACGGGAAGGTTGAAACCTTTAAAAGCAAGACTAATGGCGAAAGGTTATACTCGAGAAAAGAAAGGGATCGATTATGAGGAAACTTTTTAGCCGTAGCCATGCTTAAGTCCATCCGTATTCTCTTATCGATTCTTTGCGCATTTTCGACTTTGAAATCGGCAAATAGATGTCAAAGGCGACTTTCATAGCGGAAGTCTTGATAAAAGATCTATATCAACAACCCCAGGTTTTCATTGAAGCGGGCAAGAACACCTAGTTTGTAAGCTCAAGAGGTCCATTCACGGACTCAAGCGGGCATCGAGCTTGGAACCAAAGTTTTGATCATGTAATAAAGTCTTATGGGTTTGATCAAAAGCGAGTTTGAAAGTTGTGTGTATAAAAAGCGTTCGGAGCTGCATTGGTATTCTTAGTACTATCGTAGATGACATTGTGATCGCCGGGAGCGATGTGAAGGTGTGATCGGGGCGTAAGGGCATGGTTTTCAAAAGCAGTTTGATATGAAAGACTTAGGGAAAGCGGACATATCCTTGGGATCAAGATTACTCGAGATCGCAAGAAAAGGATGATCGGGTTATCGCCAAGTTTTCATACATAGACCTTTGGTTTTGAAAGCGATTGACATGCAAGATTCGAGAAAAGGATTAGTACCTTTCGGACTTGGAATCCATCTATCGAAAATGTTCCCTAAGGCGAAAAGGAGATAGATGACATGAAAGGCATTCCTTGTGCCCATTTGTCGGAAACCTTATGTATGCATTCTTTGTATGCGAGGCCCGGATATATGCTTTTGCGTAGGCATGGTAGCAAGATATCAAAGTAACCCGGGAAAGCGCATTGGAATGACGATTAAAAACATTACGAAGTATCGAAAAGAACTTCGGGATAGAATGTTGATTTATCGATCGGATACTCAATCCCCATAATTTACATGGACTCGGATTTCCAATCAAGATTTAGATTCGAAATTATACGCCTCGGTTAGTGTGTTTCCATTTGGGAAGTGTAGCCATCAAATGGGCCGAGTGTGAAGCGAAATGCATCCTTGACTCAACCATGGGACTCGGGTAAGTAGGTTGCTTGTGAAGCGGTGAAAGAACCGATTGGGCTCTAGATCTTCTTAGTGGACTTGGATGGTGTTACGAATTTGTCTAGCAATATCTGCTAGAGGCGGTTGCAAATTCAAAGAACCGAGAGTCCCTGAGTCAAACAAACACATTAAAGGAAAAGACATCTTATCGAGAAATCGTTAAGAGGAGATATAGATGTGGCAAAGAATGGCGTCGAGGACGACCTAGCGAGATCCATTCACAAAGCGTCGCCTCTGAATACATTCGAGAGACATGTGAGTGGAATGGGTGTCAAGGCCGTTGCCAATCTGCTTTGAGTATAAGTGGGAGAAATTATTAGGTTCGTGTAGGTGACATTAGATGTCACGGACTACTCGAGGCGTGTTGTAGTATACTTAAAAGCGGACTTTGAGTATAAGTGGGAGATTGTTGGGATTATCTTTGAAAAGTATGCTTTTTACTTTGTATAATCAAAGCTGAATTTCGGACTTATTTTTGAAATAAATTGTTTATCGATGCTTTAAATATGATTGAATGTTATATATATTTCTTTGCATAAATTTGTTCAATAATTAAATGCGTGTTACCTTTGTAGTTAATTTAGTGATACCGGATCACGAGAAGATTAAATTAACGATCCTTGTAACTAAAAAGTCGCCATTCACGACCTAGATGAAATGAACAACCATCGCGAAAGGTTGAGGTGTAAGGCTCGAGATTGGTTTGTCTTGACCAAGAGATTACACTAGTGCATGGTGATCTTATTTGAATAGGACCTCTGAGGAGGATAAATTCTTGAGGCCCGAACAAGGAAGAATTAGACCTCGGTGGTTCGTTGTTTCTTAACCTTCGTCCCTTAAATAGGATCCGTGGGATTGGTAACTATTGCTTTGACTTATCATGGGTAGCGAATCGAGAGAGATTCAATACTTTTTATCTTGGGCAATATTATTGGTCACGTGTGATTGCTAAGATTTATCTGAAGAATCGTGTGCAAATGCGCTTGTTTGATTTGCCCCCTTTGGGAGGTTCATAAGTTTTATCATACCAAATCTTGCAAGTGGAATTAGTTTAGGTATGGATAATAATGTTGAACCGTTCCTCGACCAAGGACAAAAGATATTAATTAGCGGAAAGCTATTTTGGTGGCTTGAATTAATTAATGGGCTAGATAATCTTAAACACGGGAAATAATGGCCGGGAGCCATATTATTTGTAATATGGGTTAAGATGGATAGTCTGATATTAATTATGTAGTGGGATTAATTAATATTTATGGGCTTGAATTATATTGTGGCTCAATATTAGATATTCAAGATCCATTAGAAGGTCGATCTTAATTCTCTAAAAGGCCCCCTGAGTAGCCCAACATATAGTCAATAAGCTGAAAAGGTGATTAAAATAAAATAAATATTGTTGCTTATATTTCCTCCTAATTTTTTTGAAAATTATGGATAAAAGAGGAGAAAAGATTTTCTTTGAATTTTGTTTTATGGAATGAAGATATGTATTCTTGGAATACAAGATTATCTCATTAAATTCAAGAAATCTCCCCTTAGTTATTCATAGTGAATTTTTGAAATTTTTTGAAAAAATAGTGGGCAAGAAAGATTTTCTTGATTTTCTTGAAAAGATATTATGGAAGATATGTATTTCTTGAAATACAAGAATATCTCATAAATTCAAGAAGATCAAATCTTGGATTCTTTAATATTATTTTGAAAAAATTCCCATAAAATAGAGGAGGTGGGATTTTTGTGGAATATTTTAATTATGGGGAAAAAGAATATATGGGATATATTCAAGATTTCTTGGTGACCAAGAAAAGTCTTTTCCCACATTGAAAAATCACAAAAATTTCGTCCACCCTCTCTCCTATAAATAGGGGATGATTAGTTCATTCCAAAAAGTACAATTCCATGTCTTTGGAAATATTAGCAAATCCACGAAAGTGGTGCAACAAAGTTTATTTTTTCCTTTTGTTAATTGTTCGAAAGTATCCTTCCACGGATTGTCGAGCAAGGGCTAAAGGAATACTTGGGAAGTCCTTTTGGTTAGTCCGTCCGACCCAAAAGCCCTTTGCCGTCAGGAGAATGCGTTCCGTAAACGTAGATTCGCATCGTGGGTTTTCGTGGCTTTTTATATGCATGATATGTTGTTGCAATTATTATTTGAATTAATATAGGATTAATTCATGCTAGTAATAATTAATGAATTAAATTTGTATTTAAATATTCACCCGAATAGATATGTGCAATCATTCCCCAACAAGCTGGTATCGAGCCCTTTGTTTGAGACTCTGAATTTTTTAAAGTGTAATTTAATTAAGTGGACATTAAATTTGAAATTGGATAGTAGATTTATTAGATCATTTTTTTGCGGTATCAATTGTCATGGATTTTAATGTTTTATTTTGCATGCATATAAAGCTGTGGTTTTTTAATTTGATTAGATTCGGATTTGTTTTTGCCTCGTGAGAAAATCCACGAGTATATTAATTTGGATTATTATTTTATTAATATAGGTTTAATTCAGTGGATTTAATTAAATAATTAAATTTATGATAATAAATATTTGGAATATTATTGTGCAATTCATTATATATGAAAACAAATCGTGAGTTTGAATCATATATGAAATTTAAATCCGTTGGATTTAAATTTGAAATTGGATATTAAATTAAATCTTTTTGCGGTATCAATTGATTAAAAGGGATTTAATGTGTTTTTGCCAACACTTTTTTAATTAGGTTTTAGTTTTGCCTCTGAAAATCATATATATTATTGCTCTTGGGATTTACTCTAGTCAGTTTTTTATTTTTTGTAAATAAATTATATTAGGATAGTTGATTTGCAAAAATTCAAGATAAAATCATGCAGTCGTTGAAGGGATTACGTGGATGCGATAGTAGTAGAGGAATACGTCGACTCTTTGTAAGTTTACTTATTCACGATTATTATGTCGTTGTATCTGATATATGTTAGGTTGTTGGTGGTCGCATTGCTGCATTGGGGCCTTATTTATCGTGATTCGTGACTGCAAAATTCGAACACTCAGCCCGGGGCCGGCCGGATGTGGCCGGTGCATCCGTTGTGGGCGTGGTTTTCGATTCGGTTTGAAAGGGAAAGTTTATTTGGAGACGAGCAGTGGGAGAAATCGAGGCGTGTTTCTTCAAGATCAAGCGAGAAAAAATCAAACCATGACAATTGGATAATTTGTGCCCAATATGTTTATTTTTTGTTTTTGCTTGATTTATTTGTCTTTATCTTATGCTTTATTTAATTTGTTTAAATGTGTTTGCATGAGGGTTGCCAAATTGAAAAATCTCAACTTCAAAATTACTAAGTATGTTTTAAATAATTAATTGACAATTTTATTAGGATAATAAAATTGAATTAATTTTGACCTCCATGATTTATTTATTTGTGAATTCTTTTGGAGAAATTCCCCCGGGGACGGTCGAAAAAGATAGGTTTCACATGAATGAATTCCAAGCGGATGATTGTGGGTTATTACTAGTGGCGGCGATGACCCTCCCAGCGAGGCTCGATCAAAGCGAAATAGTAATCTGTATTTAATCATGGTTATTACTTAGGTATAAAATTGATATGCATATACTTCTCAGAAGTCCTGTCGATTTTATATTGGTCAAGTAGGAACCAACTATTAATCTGGATATTAAAGGTTTATGCTTGTTCTTGTTTGTAACTTTTGCTTGAATGTGTTTAAATAATGACCCCCCCCGTGGCTTATTTAAAGCTGTTTTGAATGTTGGTGATCATTGTTCATATTTTTTTGAGATTTTAAATATGATGAAATGTGATCGAACCTTGTGATATACTTGTCTTTATTGCATATAGTTGTTTATTCGATTCGACATATCGATTTACCTTTTAATCTTTGTTATTATACTTAAAGTCAATACAATATGTATGGAAACTATATTGATTGGAAAATTATAATTGTCTAGCTGCACAAAAGCACAAGTGGATTTTGACACACAAAAAATTAGATGAGCAGTGACGAGTCAAAACATGCGGGGACTCGTCGGATCACCTTTCGAGAGATGTAAATCATTTGAAAATGGTGGAGGAAAAACCCGTAAGGGATTCGTCCTCAAAATAGATGGCCCATCTGAACAAACTTGAGATTACGAGTGCAGATTATGATCACGGAGACTCGGATGAATTTGGTACTTCATTCTCTCTGCTTGAAAAGTTTTTTGAGCATTTTGGCCTCGCTAGCTAATTTGTTGCAAACTTTTGGACTCGGCGAGAAATGATGATAAGGCACCAAACTCAAGCTTTGGCGGCAAGTGGTCGTCTTCATCTTCTAGGCCAAGGGTAGGCAAGATAAAGAGGACCAAAGGCCATAAGCAATAAAACTCAATTGTTGCCAAAGGCGATGGTAAGATGAGGAATGCTTGTTGTGTCGAGGAAAATCAAAGAGGAAGTGCTTAAGGCTGCGGTGAGAGAGGACAATGGAGGTTTTGCTGTTCGACCCCAAAGGGCGGAAAGAAAGGTAATTCTCACACACTAGTTGTTGAAACTTGTTTAGCGGCGTATACTTCTCATTCGTGGGTGGTTGATCTGAGATCCACTAATCATGTTGGCTTCACGGGTTCTAAATGATCCGGCAACGTAGTGGGAGTGAGATCCTCATCACCTTTGGGCAGCGTTACGAAAGTAGAAGACATTGCAATGCTTTCGTAAGTGGCGGATATTGCAATGCTACGATAATAACGATTATTGCAATACTACATAAGTAGCGAGACATTGCAATGCTACATGAGTAGCGATTAAAAGCGATGGGAGAAGTGCACCTATCTTTTGAAGATAAAGTTTTTTTTTGAGATTATCTTTATGTTCCCGGTTTTAGAAAGAATTCACTTTTCGGTTTCTAAAATTTGATTAAAGGACACTAAGTTTCTTCTAATAAGAATGACATCATTTTTGAAATGATGAGTGTATACTGATACGGGACATTGATGGAAAATCTCTATACTGATTAGCTGTGCACACCACTCACGAAATGTATCCTATAACACATCAAGCTTTTTAGAGAAAAGCGTTCATCGGGGCGTGAGCGAGACACTTCTTTGGCATCTAAGATTAGGTCATATAAATCGAAAAGAGGATCGAAAGGTTGGTGAAAAGATGGTTCCTTTGGGCGTCTCCAAGTTGAATCGATTCAACTGCGAATCATGTTTGGAGGGTAATATGACCAAGATGGCATTTGGAGCCAAGGGAATGGGGCTAAAGAAGTGTTAGAGATCGTTCACATAGATGTCGTAGTTCAATGTCAACCAAAGCAAGAGGAGGTTATGAGTAATTTTATTGATGATTACTCGAGTTACATTTTCCTTATGAAGCATGAATCTGAGACCTTTGAGAAATTCTAAAAATTTAAGGCTCAAAGAGAGAATCATATGGAAAAAGCGTATCAAGTCTCTACGATCGATCGTGGGGCGAATACCTCGGCGATGAGTTTTTGAACTACTTATCGATGAAGGATTGTATCGACTCTTTGCACCGGAACCCCTCAACAAAAGCGGGGTTTGCGAGCGAAAAACATAATTCTTTTGGAAATGGTTAGATCAATGATGAGTTATACGGATCTTCGAAAGTGGTTTACGGGGTCATGCCTTGGAAAAGCAATGACTTACATTACGAACTTGGTGCTATCAAATCGGTTCCCAAAACCAAAAGAATTGTGGACGGGGCGCAAGTCTAGTATGAGACACATGAGAACTTTGGGGTGTCCGACCTACGTGTTGGACAAGGGAAGCCAGATAAATTGGATCTCGATCGAGAATTAAAAAGGTTATTTTGTAGGATACCCAGGGAACAAAAGGGTGAATGTTCTATAGTTCGAAGATCAAAAGGTGGACATCGCGCCCACTTTAGATTTTTGGAAGAAAACTATATGAACCAAAAAAACCAGTGAGATTACCTTAAATGAGCTTAGAGGGCAAACCTCGGTGCCAACTATCTAGATGATATACCAAAGCGATATCGTTTTCTGGCAGGAACCTCGTTATAGTGGGAGGGTTGTTAGGCGGCCGAGAGATTCATGGGAATAGGAGAGTCCTCGGACTTGATTCGGAATCGAAGACCCATGGACATATAATGAGGCACTCCAAGATAAGGATCACGGATTCTTGGCAAAAGCGACAATGAAAAGCGATATGGGTTCTATGTTTCATAATAGAGTGTGGGGAGCTAGTCGAACCACTTAATAGAGTCAAACCCATTGGATGAAAGTGGGTATATAAGAGGAAAAAAAGAGGATTTGGGACGGGAAGGTTGAAACCTTTAAAAGCAAGACTAATGGCGAAAGGTTATACTCGAAAAAAGGGATCGATTATGAGGAAACTTTTTAGCCGTAGCCATGCTTAAGTCCATCCGTATTCTCTTATCGATTTGCGCATTTTCGACTTTGAAATCGGCAAATAGATGTCAAGGCGGCTTTTCATAGCGGAAGTCTTGATAAAAAGATCTATATGCAACAACCCCGTGTTTTTCATTGAAGCGGGCCAAGAACACCTAGTTTGTAAAGCTCAAGAGGTCCATTCACGGACTCAAGCGGGCATCGAGCTTGGAACCAAAGTTTTGATCATGTAATAAAGTCTTATGGGTTTGATCAAAACAAGTTTGAAAGTTGTGTGTATAAAAAGCGTTCGGATTTGCATTGGTATTCTTAGTACTATCGTAGATGACATTGTGATCATCGGGAGCGATGTGAAGGTGTGATCGGGCGTAAGGGCATGGTTTCAAAAGCAGTTTGATATGAAAGACTTAGGGAAAAGCGGACATATCCTTGGGATCAAGATTCTCGAGATGCCGAGAAAAGGATGATCGGGTTATCACAAGTTTCATACATAGACACCTTTTTTTTTTAAAAGCGATTGACATCAAGATTCAAGAAAGGATTCGTACCTTTCGGACTTGGAATCCATCTATCGAAAATGTTCCCTAAGGCGAAAAGGAGATAGATGACATGAAAGGCATTCCTTGTGCTTGGTTGTCGGAAACCTTATGTATGCATTCTTTGTATGCGAGACCCGGATATATGCTTTGCCGTAGGCATGGTAGCAAGATATCAAAGTAACCCGAGGGAAGCGAATTGGGCAGCGATTAAAAACATTACGAAGTATTACGAAAAAGAACTTCGGGATAGAATGTTGATTTATCGATCGGATACTCCAATCCCCGCCGGTACTACATGGACTCGGATTTCAATCGGATTTAGATTCGAAATTATCGCCTCGGTTAGTGTGTTTCCATTTGGGAAGTGTAGCCATCAAATGGGCGAGTGTGAAGCGAAATGCATCATCGACTCAACCATGGAAGTTCGGGTAAGTAGTTGCTTGTGAAGCGTTGAAAAGAACCGATTGGGCTCTAGATCTTCTTAGTGGACTTGGATGGTGTTACGAATTTGTCTAGCAATATATGCTAGGGGCGATTTGCAAATTCAAAGAACGAGAGTCCTGAGTCAAACAAACACATTAAAGGAAAGACATCTTATCACGAGAAATCGTTAAGAGAGGAGATATAGATGTGGCAAAATAGCGTCGAGGACGACCTAGCGAGATCCATTCTGGCGTGCGCCTCTGAATACATTCGAGAGACATGTGAGTGGAATGGGTGTCAAGGCCGTTGCCCAATCTGCTTTGAGTATAAGTGGGAGAAATTATTAGGTTCGTGTAGGTGACATTAGATGTCACGGACTACTCGAGCGTGTTGTAGTATACTAAAAGCGGACTTTGAGTATAAGTGGGAGATTGTTGGGATTATCTTTGAAAAGTATGCTTTTTACTTTGTATAATCAAAAGCTGAATTTTCGGACTTATTCTTTGAAATAAATTGTTTTATCGATGCTTTAAATATGATTGAATGTTATATATATTTCTTGCATATTTGTTCAATAATTAAATGCGTGTTACTTTGTAGTTAATTTAGTGATACCCGATCACGAGAAGATTAAATTAACGGTCCTTGTAACTAAAAAATCGCCATTCACGACCTAGATGGAAATGAACAACCATCGCGAAAGGTTGAGGTGTAAGGCTCAGATTGGTTTGTCTTGACCAGAGATTACACTAGTGCATGGTGATCTTGTTGAATAGGACCCTCTGAGGAGGATAAATTCTTGAGTGAACAAGGAAGAATTAGACCTCGGTGGTTCGTTGTTTCTTAACCCGTCCCTTAAATAGGATCACGTGGGATTGGTAACTATTGCTTTGACTTATCATGGGTAGCGAATCGAGAGAGATTCAATACTTTTTATCTTGGGCAATATTATTGGTCACATGTGATTGCTAAGATTTATCTGAAGAATGGGTGTGCAAATGCGCTTGCTTGATTTGCCCCCTTGGGAGGTTCATAAGTTTTATCATACCAAATCTTGCAAGTGGAATTAGTTTCGGTATGGATAATAATGTTGAGCCGTTCCTCGACCAAGGACAAAAGATATTAATTAACGGAAAGCTATTTGATTGGCTTGAATTAATTAATGGGCTAGATAATCTTAAACACGGGAAATAATGGACCGGGAGCCATATTGGTATAATATGGGTTAAGATGGATAGTCTGATATTAATTATGTAGTGGGATTAATTAATATTTATGGGCTTGAATTATATTGTGGCTCAATATTAGATATTCAAGATCCATTAGAAGGTCAATCTTAATTCTCCTAAAAGGCCCCTGAGTAGCCCAACATATAGTCCAATAATTGAAAAAGGTGATTAAAATAAAATAAATATTGTTTGCTTATATTTTCTCTCAATTTTGAAAATTATGGATAAAAAGGGAGAAAGATTTTCTTTGAATTTTGTTATGGAATGAAGATATGTATTCTTGGAATACAAGATTATCTCATTAAATTCAAGAAATCTCCCACAGTTATTCATAGTGAAATTTTTGAAATTTTTGGAAAATATAGTGGGCAAGAAAAGATTTTTCTTGATTTTCTTGAAAAGATATTATGGAAGATATGTATTTCTTGAAATACAAGAATATCTCATAAATTCAAGAAGATCAAATCTTGGAATCTTGCACTTAATATTTTGAAAAATCTCCATAAAATAGAGGAGGTGGATTTTTGTGGAATATTTTAATTATGGGAAAAAAGAATATATGGGATATATTCAAGATTTCTTGGTGACCAAGAAAAGTCTTTTCCCACATTGAAAATATCACAAAAATTTCGTTTCCCCCTCTCTCTATAAATAGGGGATGATTAGTTCATTCCCAAGTACAATTCCATGTCTTTGGAAATATTAGCAAATCCACATAAGTGGTGCAACAAAGTTTATTTTTCCTTTTTGTTAATTGTTGTGAGTATCCTTCCACGGGATTGTCGAGCAAGGGCTAAGGAATACTTGGGAAGTCCTTTTGGTTAGTCCGTCCGGCCAAAGCCCTTTGCCGTCAGGAGAATGCGTTCCGTAAAACGTAGATTCGCATCGTGGGTTTTCGTGGCTTTTTAATCGGTGATATAAATCCACATCGAGAGAGTAGTTGGCACTTTCGGTGATGAAGTGAGTGCTATGGTTTGACTCTTGTGCCCATTAAGTTAATTGTGAATGTCATATTGGCATAGTCAACTCGATTGAAGTACAAGATTTAAGCTGACCCCTCCTAGGATAAGATCACACCCCTCATTCTCAAGTAGCCTTAGAGAATAGCTGAACTGGTGACCTTGCATGTTCCAAGTGAAAGGGCTGACTTGTTGTGAGCTCACTAGCCTCTGTCCATTAGCTACTTTACCAAAATAGGCCTAGCTGGAACAATAGGACATTTCAATCTTTTGGCAGTAGCATCTTGTACAAAGCTCAAGGTACTGCCAGAATCAATGAGAATATGCAGCTTGTGGTTGTTATATTTTCCAAATAGCCTCATTGTAGTGATCACATCTTCTCCAGAAAGAGAATTAAGAGTCATCTGAATTTCCTCCATGACTTCAGCCCCAAAAACAGTACCATCCTCCACCTCTGAGTCCAGTTTCTCAGAATTGAGGGTAGTTTCTTCCTCTTCAGCCATGATCATGTATGAAATTTTCTGTTTACACTTATGACCATGCACAAATGGCTAATCACAGTTATAACACAACCCATTTTCTCTCCTAGCTACCATTTCAGATGATGTTAAGATCTTGAATGGTGATCTTGAGTTTGAATTACGAAATTTGGTAGAGTTTCCACCAGTACAATCCCTCTTCTTCCAGAATGATGAGTTAGAGTTAGGTTAGGATTAGAGACCCTGGAGAAGGGCCTAAGTTTCTTAGTTAGTGCAACAGTGGCTTGATCTTGTTTCCTTCCTAATTTGATGGCATGTTGTAAGTGAGTGGGTTCAAACATAGAATCTTTGTGGACGTAGTTCCTCAATCAACCCTCCAATGAAACTAGCCACAAAATAAGCCTCAGAAAATATATCACCAGTAATCAGCAACATGCAAGCCTTCAATTCCTCAAACTTATCCACATACTCTTCATAGCCACCAAACTGTTTGAGTTTGTTGAAGTCAGAGATCACAGATGAATCCCTGATTTCCTCAAACCTATTAGATAATATTGATAGAAATTGCATCCAAGTAAGTTCAACATTTCTCTTATTGAAATTTTGAACCCATAGAGCTGCCTTCCCCTCAAAATATATGGATGCTAATGTAATTTTCTGTTGATCAGTCATGTTGGACATGAGTTTGAAATACCCATTGCATTTGAGTATCCATGATCTAGGTTTAGACCCATCAAACTTTGGAAATTCAATCTTAGGAACTGGATTGTGAAAATTAGTACCATCACCAATGAGTTTCTGACCTGATGACTCCTGATGATAGTTGAATGGTGTTGGGCCCGAAAGCCCCTGATTAGGACTTCCCAGAATAGATCCTCCAGATGAACTTCTTTTGTTTTGATCCATATTACTCAGCTGCAACTGTAACATTGCTAAAGTTTTAGCAACATTATCAAATTTTTCCTCCATTTTATCAGCCAAACCTTTCATATTTTCTGTTAGCATTCCCCTTTTATCTTCCCATTTCAATGTTTCACCCTGGATTAATGTTTCCAGTTTTTTGTGTGACTCCTGCAGGTCTTTGATGCGCGTCCCTCGGCCATAATTAAGATCGATTGCTCCGACTACCAAATGTTGTAATCTGTAACTGTTGTGTAATTTTTCATATAATTTTTTGGTATTTTTCTGATAATTTGTACGAAAATAAGCAAGAACAAGATAGCTTGAAGGATAAGAAATTGTGGGAGGAGAGAGAAATTGGGAGAGAGATGAGGATTAATTTTCTGCATACTCATTCCATCGGCCAATGCCAGTTTATGTAATAAACAGTAGGGACCACCATATGTGGATAATACCAAAACTAAATGCTGAATATAAAGATAGAAAGGATTGGGCTTTCAGATAAATGACCCATTTCTTCAAATTTATTTACTTGGCCCAACAACAGTGATCGGCCCAGATGTTAATGGCCCATTAGGATTAATTCTTCCGTGAGTCTCACGCGCCCCTTTTTCATAAAACATTCGTACCCCTTCCTCATTCAGACAAAACACTTCAGTTCCCCTTTTCTCTTTCTTCGGTCCGAAAAGCCCTAGATCGTCGTCCCCTTCCTTCTCTTCACCAAATTCAACACCCTGCTCCTCAGAAATCGGTGCTAAAGTCTCCATTCTCCTTAAAAATCAATTTATCATTTAAATTACTAATACAAAACTCGCTTGCAAAAATACGTATGAAAAGTAAATGTGACTTCGAATTCTGGACGGAGGTAGTACATCTTATATATATATATATATAAAAGCAGAAACCGCCCCAAATTTGGAAACCATTAGATTTTCCCACTAAAAACAATTGCTAAATTGGGAAACGAATATTTAGAAAAAATATTAACAAGTAATAATAGATTGAGAAAAAACTTTGAGAATATTTGAAAAAAATATTAACAAATAATAATAGATTGAGAAAAATATTTGAAATAAATATCAATAAATAATAATGATGGTAAACTTTTCATATAAAAAATATACACAAATCATGACCAAATCTAGTAGAAACCGACCTAAATTTGAAAACTAATGGATTTTCCCTCAAAAAATAATTGCTAAATTGGGAAATTAATATTTTAAAAAAATATTAATAAATAATAATGGATTGAGAAATTTTTTTGAAATAAATATCAATAAATAATAATGATGGGAAACTTTCCATATAAAAAATATATACAAATTATGATCAAATCTATTGATTTCTCAAAAAATCTTGCATTAGATTTGGAATAAATATTAATAAATTATAATGGATATAGAAAAATCTTTGAAAAAAAATTTGTAGAATATTTCCACAACATAATATTAAATTGGGACAAACTACAATGTTAAATTGCAATCTTTTAAAAAAAATATATAATATATTTTCACAAACTCTAATATTAAATTGAAACAAAATTTTTAAATAAATATTAATAAATTATAATCAATTTGTAAAAATATTTGGAATAAATATATATGGGATAAATATTAACAAATTATAATGGATTGAAAAAAATCTTTGAAAATAATATGTAGAATATTTTCACAAACACTGATGTTAAATTGGAAACAAATCTTTGGAATATGGGAAAAATCTTGTGAATAGATATGTATAAAATAAATATTAACAAATTATAACGGATTAGAAATTTTTTGAAAAAAAAATATGTAGAATATTTCATTTTAAATTTAATCTCAACCTACATTCAAAATATATTTTTTTAAAATAAAAATCTCAACCTTATAATAAAATCACAGTATGAAATTTTGCATACATGAAAAAAATTCAATTGAAACCCAATTTCAATTGACCCAATCCGCTTCTGCCCCGGTTCAGACCCACGCCCATTTTACCTGACCCATATTTTTAAATCGGATCCTTTTATCCCGTGTCTATCTTTTCCCCTTTCTCTCTCCTCTCTTGTACCCTTTCTCCTCTCCTATCCCCTTTTCCCCAATTTTGGAATTAAGATTGTTCAAATTGAGAGATGTGATAACTAATCAAAGATGTACAAAACTTCTAATCATACTTGTCTTTCAATTTCCTTGGCTAACAGTATCTTTAAATCCTCCAATCTCCTCTCGAAAAAAGTACTCCAAATCGCCATTTGCAGTATGCAGAAGAACACATTCCTTTGCGAAAGAAGCTATGGAATTCTATGTCTTAACAAACACACCCATCAACAACAAACACCCAAGTAAAATCTATAACAAACAAAATCGAGATTTGATCAATTATTGATCGTGCGGAGTTGATCCAAGTATCATGGTCGCGGTTTCAATTCCGTGCCCGAAACAGAGATATCTTTCAGGTAAAACATAATTCAATTTCCACAGTTATGTAAAAGCTATTTGCGTGTGTTGATACAAAAATATGAGCAAGGGTTAAGATATTTATGTGGCTAGGTTTGACATCAAACAAGTTAATGATTTGGGGGATTATGAATTAATGAGGAACAAAAGAATGTCCTCCATTAATTGCGGATGATTGGTTTTAAATGCATGAGGGGTAAAGCATTAAATTTCTGAGAGGAGTTGGGCGATGGTCTCTTTTTAGCTTCTTAGAGCCTTGTAATAAATGGAGAATGTGGAACCCTTAAATGAGTTCTTACCCACAAGTATTTATACTTGTTACAATATAGTAGATCTCTAGATCCTAATCTCTAGACTATTAATGCATCTTTAATCAAAACCTGGATCGAGTGGCTCAAATGCAGTCTAATTAATGCTCTTTATCTTTGTTCATGAGGCCAAAGTGCGGCATCTCAGTCATTTGTGCTGCCCCTTTAGGTTAAATCCACCGCACTCTTTCCGTCGGTGACTCTGTTCTGTAACTCTAGAGTCCTTGAGAACCTGAGTTCCTTTTGAGAAAGTCACCCCTATCTTTGAAGCCATAGGGAACTTTCGGATAAATTTGTGGCGTCGCGCTGGGGCTCTGTGTTACTGCGGACCGGAAAAGAGGCTCTTTTCGAGCTCTTTCATTGAGGAGGTTGGGATTACCTTCTTCAGGTCGCTCAAGTTGCTCGTCCCTCTCTCCGGCCCTGAGCTTGCTTTGTGCGGGCTCGACTTGGCACTTTCGGGCTTTGGGAGATGGGTTACAACCCGAGCGGGGGGGCCTCGCCCTTCCTAAATAGGAGGTTGACTCTCTAGCTGTGGGTCTCGCTCACTAAATATCATCTCACAACAATTGCCCCAGTGCCATGCCCCGAGCTTCGGCTCGGGAGAACTGAGTAGTTAACTGTTGCATCAATTGCAGTCGGTCGCTATGTTTTCCCTGAATTTGATGAGTCGTTTAAATTTATTAGGGCGGCCGGCTATGGCGTGTGTAGGTTGCTTTGCGAGGTGTAATGATGGCGGCGTGTCATTCACATACGATTTTAAGCGTCCGCGATGCTTGGATGTCCTCGATCCCGAGCTCTCGTGCCCTAATTGGCTTCTATTTAAGTGGGGATCCTCCTTGTTTCCCACTTTTACATCTTCGCTCTCCTCTCTCTTACGCGAGAATCCTGTCGTTACATAGATTACGTCATGGCGGAGTTCGGTAGAATTTCGAATAAAGCCTTCCCCCTCGATTTTCCTATGGATCCCGTATTGAGTTTTCGCTACGCAAGCTCCCTCAAGGAACACCAACCCTTCATTGTTGGCGAGACCCACCCGGGTGCGGCAATCCGGGCTTACCAGCGGGGAATTTCGGTATTTGATGTGTCCTCCGGTTCGCCACTCGCGATGACTGCAGGCGGAGATGATTAAAACTCGCTCCTTCTATTCGACATCCTTTGAGAGGATAGCGTAAAGTGAGCAGTGACGATGAAGATTGGGGCGATTCCCTCCGGTTTGATGGCGGTTCATGGAGCTCGGGTTGCTCCTGTCGAGCGAGGGGACCTCCTCCGGCGCCTCGATCAAGATCCTATGCTTTCGATGACTTGCCCTCGGGGCTCGGCTTCAAGGAGTTTATTCAAAATTTCCCCTACTCGGCGACCCGGCGGTGTCTGCCTAGAGGAAAGGTAAAAGGCAGCGGAAGAGATCATATTCATGGTCGGTGAACTCCCCAGCTCGATCAAGGAGGCCTATTTGGATCTTTTCATGAAGTGGTATGAGGTCATGAGGATGTACATTTTTGGGTCCCAACCCTTGGCGAAAAGGCCGACCAACCCAGAGGTGCCCTTTCTTCTCATCCATGAGCTCCGGCCGGGCCGCATCTCGAGGAGGAGGAGGCGGTCGAAAAACACCGGCCGGACCTACTTGGGATGGGCGACTTCGTCCGATGTAAAGTGCATCTCGCTTTTTCATGTAATTATTCATCCTCCGTCAGTTATCCTATATTTTTATCTTGGTGAATTTCTACCGGGGACCTGGAGAGCCCTACCGCGCCGTGGTGAGCTACCTCTGCTCTCGCCCCTCGATTCCCTCTGAGGGTCTCCCGGTTTACTGCTGGGGGCACTGTGAGGCTGCCCTTGGTCGTGGGCCTTCGGCATGGAGAATGTGGTGAGGAGGCCGGCCCCATCGAAGAAATGACTGAAATCAATATGAGGATCTCGGGGGATATGAGAATTTGGGGGCTCGAGTCGCCATCTAGTCTTGATTAATATATTTCATCCGCGATAGGCGTCCGCCTCGGACAAGAAAATTAAGCGGCTTCGTCAAACATCGCGACCGCGGCCAGCCAGCGATCCACTCCAAAAAAAAAGTCATCGAGGATGGTCGAGGTCTCGAATCACCTCGGATGGATCTCAGTCTCTTGATCAAGAGATCTGGAGACCTCTGGGAGGATAGGAAGCGTCCCAAGAAGATATGAGACTTTTTTGGGGCGGAGTTGGGCGTGCGTGAGGCGTCCTTCATTTTGGAAGAATTCTGCGACTTCTGTTGGGTCGATCTCAGGAATACGGTAAATCTCAGGAGGATAACAACATCTTGGATGGCCTTAGTAGAAGGGCTTCGGTTGAGCCGTGGTCGTGGACTCTTGCTATGCTCTTTGGTGAGGGGGCCCTCGGCGCACCAGTCTGGATGACCATTGCTTTCTTCCATCCTGTCCGGCCAAGCACGGAGACTCTTTTCTGTTCTTGCCGCTTGGGGCGGATGGGTTCGACCTGAGTCGCTTTGAAGGTATCGAAGACCTAGACTTGTTCGATCCGGCATCCATCTTGTCCTCCTCGACCGTCGATCAAGGGAGGGATACTAATGATGGTGGAAGATGCTTGGGGAGGAAGAGAGAGAGGAGGCGGTGAACCAGCGGTGGAGCCTTGGTGGGTCGAGGCGAGCGAAATGGCGAGTTGCGTTGGTGCCCCTGGTTCCTCCCACTTATCTTTTTACTTTTTCTGAAAATGTATCGACCCCCGGGGTCTTAGTTGAATCATAATTTCTTTCAATGAAATGAATTTTACTCATGTGGTCGCTTTCGATTGCTTACAACTTGTGATTCTGTCTAAGTTATTTATCTCGCTCTGAAATGTCATCTTATTTGGTTGCGACTTCGCGATCTTAATAACCGACTTGAGATTTAATGAATTTGTCTAAGTTATTTATTTCGCTTTAGAATGTCGTCTTATTTGGTTGCGACTTCGCGATCTTAATAACCGACTTGAGATTAGATGAATTTGTCTAAGTTATTTATCTCGCTTTAGAATGTCGTCTTATTTGGTTGCGACCCGCGATCTTAATAATGACTTGAGATTTGATGAATTTGTCTAAGTTATTTATCTCGCTTTAGAATGTCGTCTTATTTGGTTTTGCGACCCAGCGATCTTAATAACCGACTTGAGATTTGATGAATTTGTCTAAGTTATTTATCTCGCTTTAGAATGTCGTCTTATTTGGTTGCGACTTCGCGATCTTAATAACCGACTTGAGATTTGATGAATTTGTCTAAGTTATTTATCTCGCTTTAGAATGTCGTCTTATTTGGTTGCGACTTCGCGATCTTAATAACCAACTTGAGATTTGATGAATTTGTCTAAGTTATTTATCTCGCTTTACGATGTCGTCTTATTTGGTTGCGACTTCGCGATCTTAATAACCGACTTTGAAAAAGTTCGCGACATATCTCGCGTAATGGGGATCTCGTGCTTTGGTTGTTTATTTGTTTTCAAAGGGATCTTATAGACTTGCCCCCTATTTTTCGAGCTGATTTTCTCAAAACAGAATTGGAAAAAAGAAAATAAATGGAAAAATTGGAACTTTGTATTTATGTAGGGTGAAAGCACTACATTTATAACCGAAGTAAGTTCCTATTAATAATATTGAACGAGCTGGCCAGGAGCTCTTACTGATAATACTTCTTTAAGAAAATTCGCGTTCGATGGAGTCTTGTCTTGGAGTATCGTCGATATCTTCTAGCTCGTATGCCCCGTTGGGTAGAATCTTGGTGACTTGGAATGGTCCCTCCCACGTTGGGCCAAAAGGACTATTGTTTATACCCTGCACTCTTTTGAGGACGAGGTTACCTTTGCAAAACTGACGTACCCAGACTTTGGAGTTGTAGTATTTATCTGACCTTTGCTTATAAATTCCGTTGTGAATGTTCCAGTCGATCCGCTTTTCTTCGAGTAGGTCGAGATTGACTTCCTGAGCTCGGTCATTTTCCTCACCGATGGCCTACAAAGTTCGATATGTCGGGAATTGGATCTCGGTCGGTATGATCGCCTCTGACCCGAAAGCAAGCGAGAAAGGGTTCTCGCCTGTCGAACTCCTGCAAGTAGTTCGATATGCCCAGAGTATCTCGGGGAGTTTGCTTGCCCAGGTGCCCTTAGCACCTTCGATCCTTATCTTGAGGGTGCGCTTAATTATCTTGTTGACGGCCTCAACTTGGCCATTTATTTGTGGATATGTGGAAATTAGAGAATAGCTTTGTGATTTTCCATTTCTCGAAGAAAGTCCTTATCTCCCATCAAGTCGAGCGTGGCGTTAATAAAACCACGATCGCCGTTAGGGCCGAACACTGCGGATAATATTCTTCCATATGAATCTTATTATGGCGGATTGATCGGTATTTTCGGGGCCTCTGCTTCGAATCCATTTGGTGAAATAGTCCGCGCGATAATGGCGAACTTGGCCGACCCGTGGCGTTGGTAGAGGGCGATGGTCGACTCCCATTTAGCGAAAGGCGAGGACTATAGATCGGGGTTAGTTCCTCGGGCGATTTTGATCTTTAGGGGCAAAAAACGACATCAAGCTTGCGCCTTGGCGTATTCGAGGCGTCCCATTTTAGGGTTAGCGAAATATCCTTGTCGCGAGAATCTTGTGTGTTGAGGCGTGGCCTCCCATGGCATTTGCCACATACCCCTCGTGGATTTCTTTCATGATCCGCGATTTACGGGGTGACACATTTTAATAAAGGGAGCCACGAAACCTGCTTATATAGATTGGTAAATCGATGATGGTATCTTGACCGCCCTCACTTGAAGTCATTTGAGCCCGACTTTCTTTTTAGGGGCTCGTAGTCTCGGATGTACTTCATGATTGGAGTTATCGATCGTCGTCCCTAAGGTCGACTGTGCGATGATAAATTTGGTACTTTTGATGGGAGGTGATTGAATGATCGTGATGTCGGACATGTCGGGGCCTCCTCCCGGAATCGCTAAGCTAAGGCGTCTGCTTGAGTGTTTTCCTTCCTTGGGATCTAGGCGATGTTGACCTGCTCGAACCTCGAGATCAACTCTCGAGCGATTTGGTGATATACAACCATCTGCTCGCTTCTTGCCTCGTATTCACCCATCATCTGGAAAGCGACCAATTGTAGTCATAAAGAAAAGCGTTTAAGCCCATTTGAACTCCGCCCATCGCCATTTCTGCTTGGTTGATTAGTGCTTTGTACTCGGCTTCATTGTTTGTGGCGAAAAATTGAGGCGTATTGCCCGTGGTGAGCGATCTCCCCGAGGCCGATTTAATCGACTCAGGCCTGGCTTCGCTTCGCGTGTCGGACGAACCGTCGACATCTGATTCCATAATGCGTCTTCTTTGTTTTGATCGCTTTCGGTTGGGAATGTCAGCTCTACGAGGAAATCAGCCAGGGCTTGTGCCTTTATTGCTGTCCGAGGTGCATACTCCGGACTGACCGATCTCCACCGACCACTTGAGGCATCTTCTGCCAGCATGTCGAATTCGATGGAGGATTAAATAAATGGCGGCCGAAGTCGAGGACCTCGGCGTGGTGATCGAAGAAATAAGGCGGGCTTCACGATGCTCATGGCGAGGCGTAAGCGTTTTTCTAAAAAGCGGGTACCTTAGCTCGG
The DNA here is from genome assembly GCA_037126765.1 of Stenogyne calaminthoides. Taxonomy (NCBI): domain Eukaryota; kingdom Viridiplantae; phylum Streptophyta; class Magnoliopsida; order Lamiales; family Lamiaceae; genus Stenogyne; species Stenogyne calaminthoides. The sequence goes on from JBBCBC010000108.1 coordinate 34,778, forward strand.
CGTCATTTGGTCGACTCACCGAAATAGATCGGCCCGATGATCTTGCCCTCATTTCCGGATATCTGGCTCTTAGGCGGTCTCACGAGCCTTGAGATATAGGTACATCGTTTCCCCCGGGATTGGCTTAGCCAGGATTTGTTTCTGACAAGTATTTCTTAATACTCTCGAACTTGAGCTGGCTCTGGGCGATCTACTTGAACTTTCCTTTTCTGATCATATCGAAGAAAGGTTTGCACTTGTCTCCGTCTTGTGAGATAAATCGATTAATGTATTTGGCGCCTATTAACCTTTGTACCTCTTAATGCTTGGCGCGCACTCATATCTTGAATCGCCTTGATTTTGCTCGGGTTTGCTTCAATCCCGTCGAACACCATATGCGGGAACTTTCGATTCCACGAAGTTGCATTTCTTGGGGTTCAACTTCATCTTATCTTGTCTTAGAATGTCGAGCGGCGGCGAGGTGCCCTAGGTGGTCCTCTTTCCTCTCCTCTTCACCACCGGGTCGTAAATACATATAAACCTCCATGGTTTTCCCAATCTGCTCCGCGAACATGCGATTGACGAGCTTTTGGTAGGTCGCCCCGGCCTTCTTTAGCCCAAATGGCATACGCTTCCAGTAGTATACGTCCTTCTTGGTTAAGAAAGATGTGTGATTCTGATCGTGTGAGGTCCCGATTAAAACCAATTTTCTTGGCGTCTTGAAGCGAAACATGACATGTGATGCATATAAAACAGGGGTGAGGGTATGGTGATACCAAAATTTTGCTTTTAAGAACGATGTGTGTTGTTTTGCTTATAATCGAATGCATATGACAAGTATAAATATGAAGCAGTAAAGAACACACAAGATTTTATAGTGGTTCAGATGAAACCCGTCTTACATCCACTCTTCCCTTAACACAGGGGAACCTTAACCGAACTTAACCTGCGGGACTTATATCCCTCACGGGATGGCGAGATGTTCTGGGGAGTTCGCACTAAAAGCGGGACTTATCACCCTCGCGGGATTGCCTACCCTCCATGCGGGATTGCTAGATGTTTCTGGAGTTCACACTCACCTACAAACTTATCCTATCAAACTGATTTCGGTAAGGTTTGTTTGGTTTCCAACTAGTTTGAGATTTTCCCTTACATTTGTTTAGCCTCAATGCTAAGGATGGGAAAATCTCTCTAAGCTTAGGATATAGCATTTGTGCTTAGATCTAAGGTAGAACACTCTTGAATATATGCGTATATCTCTCGCTCTGTGTTCTATGGTGGAGATGCTTTCGATGATTTGGCTCTGTAGTTATGTTGAATGCCTTAGCAGTGTACTCGGGCCATATATTCGGGACTTCGCACCATCGGCACCGACCGACCTTGGTGGGAACTCTTGGAACCCATATCTTCTTAGCTCTGTAGCATTGATGGTGTTTTCACACACTTTTCTCACGCATCCACACTTGATAATGAAGGAAGAACTTGTATTTATAGTGTGGATTTGAATATTACCGATTGGAAGAATCACATTCAAATCCATACTACTTTAATAACTTTTTCTGACTTTTTCGGTCTTGTCGTCTTCCTCTCATTGGTCCGTCAAAATTTGAATCTAAGCGGCTATATTCTTGATTTCTTACGAGTCTCTGCCTTGAGTTATATTCTTGGGATCTTGAGTCTCGAGGATCTTGATTCTATCGAGCCTTGATTATCTGAAAGCTATCGAACCTTTAGGTTATCAGAGCCTTGAGTTATCGAGTTATCCGAATCTTGAGTTATCGAGCCTTGAGGTTATCGAGCCTTGAGTTATCTAAGCCTCGGTGTCTTGATGACTTCTTGAGTCTCGGGTTCTTGATTGCCAGACTTCTCTTTAGCGGACCTTATGCGTCGAGGCATCTTGACACTCCGGGCTTCTTGAGTTCAATTCTCTGAATCGAGACATCGACCCTCGAGTCACATTGACTCAAGCTAATTTCTTCTTCGATTTCTTCTTATCGATCGGATCAATCATATCTTCAGGATCATCTCAGGATAGAATCAGGTCATCTGCATCAAGTTAGCATATCAAATTATCATATCTGATCTTGATCACGTCTGATCTCGATCAGTCTCATCTGCTCATCTTCTGATTTGTAACCTTCTCTTTTGATTTGCTGGCTTTAGCTTTTCTTCACATCGATTTACCTGACACATCGGCTAACTCGAACTCATCTAACTTCGGCTTGATCTCGATCATTTCTAAATGCTGACCTCGTTTGATCTCGATCATCTTCTTCTGATTTCGTGAGTTCCCCCTCAATTTGTTCTTTCGTTCCCCCTTAACTTGTTACCTGTAAATTAGCTTGAATAACACAAGTTAATAATGTTTTGGCATAAATTATCAAAACTAAAATATCCCAACAGATCGTCCTCGTGCATGGCTATCTGGTGATACCCGGCGAACGCGTCCATGAAGGACATTACCTCATGCCCCGCGGTGCCATCGATCAAATGGTCAATATGCGGCATGGGGAAGTGATCCTTGGGACCGCCCACATTCGGATCGATGAAATCGATGCACAATCTCCACAATTATTAACCTTCTTCATTAAAACGCGTTTGCTACCCATTGCGGCTTGTCGGCCTGCACGATAAGCTTGTTGTCTGGGAGTTTCTTGACCTCGTCGGCCAAAGCGACATATTTCTCTGGTCTGAACTTCCTTCTTTTCTGGGAGATGGGTTTCCTGCTGGGGTGGGGTCGATATTGAGCCTATGGCATGCGACCTCGGGATCGATACCGATCATGTCCTCGTGCGACCACGCAAAGGCATCCAGGTTTTCTTTGAGGAATTAGATCATTGTCCCCTCATCTCGCTTGGCATAGTCGTGCCGATGATTACTTCCATATCGGGTCGTGATCCGCTATTTGGGACCCTCTCTAATTCTTCGACGGGCGTAGCTCGCTACCCCTGGGCTCGTCTGGGGTCGTCGATTGGCTCATAACCCAGCCTGGGCTCTATATCCGGTAGTACGTGCAGATCCGTGGTTTGATTTGCTCTTTCCAGGCCGTCTGCGACCTTTATCTTTTTGCTAGACTCGCTCTCGTGTATCGAGGTTTGGTCACATGGTCGGTCCCGCGAGGTCGTCATTACCGTCTCCATGTCGCATGTTATGTGGGTGGTACCTAGATTTGGATCGGCCTACAACATGCATCCTCGGGACATCGCTTGATTCCCCTTTATCGTTCCCACGGCCCCTCAGGGTGGGGAACTTTATCTGATAATAGTGCGATGGCGAAATTTTGCTCCGAACTCGTGTTCGAAAGGCCTCCCTAGGAAACCATTGTATGTTGAGGGTTGGTCGATTATAGTGAAATCGAGCTAGCGAGTTGCCTTTATCTCAGGATCCTTATTCGAGACCAGCTCAACAGCCAGGCGGATGATCCCGTAGGGCGTGAACGTGGAATTCTCAAACCCCTTAATGACAATCTCGCATGGTTCGTAGCGGTGATCCGAAGCTCCCAATCGATCGAGGCTCTTTTGAATAGTATATTGCAAAAAGACCCATTGTCTATCAAGAGGCGATGGACCATTACCCCATGATTTTGGTTGAAATCACGATCGTGTCGTTGTTAGGATACTGCACTCCCTGTTTGTCCTCGTCCGAGAAGGCAAGTGAGTTAGATGCCCCGGCGGTATGATTGATCGGGCAGCATATTTGATGGACATTGCCCATGGCGCGCAATTCAGCCTTCCTTCGTCGGCGAGAGAGATTCAGGGACGGAAGGATCCTTGGATGCGTCCCCCATCCGGTAGCGATCATTTGGGCAGCTCTCCCGTGGCATTGTTGAAAAAGGAGGGGACCGATTGCCATTTCTTTGGGCTTGGCCGGGATGTGGAGCACTCTTCTTTGGTTGTTTCCTTGTAGTTTTTTGACGAACTCGTCCAGCTTGCCCTCCTTGTACAACTTCCATAATTGCCTCAAGAGGTCGCGGCACTCACTCGTGTTGTGTCCGATGCTCTCGTGGTAATGACAGAATTTGTTCGGATTCATCTTCCCGTCCATCTTCACGATTTTCCTGGGTTCCTCCAGCAGCTTCTTATCCTTGATCTGGTTGAAAACCTCATTGGGGGTGGTGCTCAGGACCTCCGTCAATCTGACCTCAATTTCGCCCAGAAGGTTTAGAGTTATTCGCGATCTTTTATTTGGTTTCCACCATTTTATGAGAGCTCGGCGGTTTCATCTCGGGTTTTTGCCTCGTTTTTGGTATTTGGTTCCCAAAAGTCGCATGGCGACATCTCGGCCTTTGGCGATATGGTTACCGCCTTCCACCGGAACTTCGGTGTCTGCTCGGATATTCCTTGTACATCAACTTCCACAACTTTTGTGTTGGCGTAGACCTCGGTGCCCCTATGACTTTGGCCTCGTCCCCCGTGGGCTCGCCCTCTAGTAAAGATTATCGGCGATTAGATATAGTCGCGTCGACTCGGTGGGGCCTTGTTGGGCGTTAACAAAAGATGCCTTGGCGATGGTCTCGGCGCCATTATGCAAAATGGTTGAGAAAAGGGTGGCGAGTTGGTGAAATGACTCGATGGAGTTAGGAGAGCCTTGAACCATCGGTATCTTGGTCGCCCAAAATGGCGGGAAAATGTGGCATCGCGTTGCCTTCGTGGCTCCGTCCGGGGTAAATATGATCGGAGAACTTTCCGGGGTGGGTGGCGGATCAGGAGCTCCGTTGTATTAGCTAATGGAAATCGCGGTGATCTTGGTTTGTCGAGTCGTAAATAATAAGCTTGGGACTAAGAAAGCGGGACGGGCCTTGAGGTGTGAGCCCGACCTTGATGATTCTGGTCTTGCAACTCATGAGGTCTTTTTATGGCCAGGCCGATCATCCTCGGGGTTATGAGGTCGATTAAATGCCAGCGTCTTGATCGATCATGCCCCGAGACACTTTCGGCCCCCTGCTCCCCCGATCTCGGGCCTCATCCCTGACCTCAAAAGAGTTTTCCAAATTTCGCCTGACCGTGAACGAGTCGGTCCTGGTTATCGCGCCGCGAGCTTGGGGCCTGCCTGGGGCATCACTCCCCAATTTGTCGAAGACAAATCCGACCTGATGTGACTGTTGGGAACTTCCCCTTCTCGGAGAGGGGGTTTTCTTCCGATGGTCGCGACAACCTCCTGAACTTTTGGGGCGCGGTAGCGGTAAACTAGTTTTGGCGGTCTATTGAGGAGGCCTCGCGCCCTCGTCCATTTTCCTCTTCCCCCGGGAACCAGAGTTCCCATGGGATTCCGCTTCGGCAATCGTACAGCCCTTCGCCCACAGTTCTTGTTGGCGGCGTTTTGAGATCAGCGGCTTCTCGGAGGTCTTCGGGAGTTCGGATATCGCCCGGAGTTCTTGAGGACCTTGATTGCTAGATGTGGCCTCCTTTGATGGCAAGATCGTGCCTGACGAAGCCATACAGTTTGAGATTCCCTTCCGTCGTGAAGGAGGATAGCAGGTCAGGCGTTCAAAAAGCAATTTGGGAATTCACTAGTGAAACACCCTCCTTCTAGCGCCAATTGTTGATACCAAAAATATGAGCAAGGGTTAAGATATTTATGTGGCTAGGTTTGGCATCAAACAAGTTAATGATTTGGGGGGATTATGAATTAATGAGGAACAAAGAGAATGTCCTCCATTAATTGTGGATGATTGGTTTTAAATGCATGAGGGGGTAAAGCATTAAATTTGCAAGAGGAGTTGGGCCAATGGCCACTTTTTAACTTCTTAGAGCCTTGTAATAAATGGAGAATGTGGAACCCTTAAATGAGTTCTTACCACAAGTATTTATACTTGTTACAATATGAGAGCAGATCTCTAGATCCTAATCTCTAGACTATTAATGCATCTTTAGTCAAAACCCTGGATCAGAGCCGGCTCAAATGCACTCCTAATTAATGCTCTTTGTCTTTGTTACCCCGAGACCAAAGGTCGCCGGCCATTTATCTCAAGGTCTTGATCTTGCCCTCAAAGTGCATACAGCTCTCTTTCCGTCGGTGACTCTGTTTCTGTAACTTCGAGAGTCCTTGAGCCTGAGTTCCCTTTTGAGGAAAGTCACCCCTATACTGAAGCCACCGGGGAACTCAGATAGGCTGGCGCGTCGCTTGGGGCTCTGTGTGCTGCTGCGGACCTGAAAGCAAAGGCCTCTTGAGCTCTTTCATTGAGAGGTCGGGATTACCTTCTTGGTCCTCAAGTTGCTCGTCCTCTCTCCGGCCCTGAGGCTTGCTTTGTGCCGGGGCTCGACTTGAGCCCATTTCGGAGCTGGGAGATAGGTTACAATCCAGGAGGGCTCGGGGGCCTAAATACTTCCTAAATAGGAGGTTGAACTCTCTAACTGCGGGGTCTCGCTCACCCCTAAATATCTCGCACACAACAGCATGTACATTGATATTTCAATAGTTCTAAATTGAAATTTAGGATCTGAACTTGCTTCTAATTTTTTTTTATCTAAATTGAAAATCAGTCGTTTCATTTTGAGATTGGGAAGTGTACTGGAGTTGGAATTGGAATTGGTTTTTGTTCTAAATTGAAAATCAATTTCTATTTTATTTTGTGATTGCGAAGATTCGAGTTAGATGTGAATATATTTATTTATCCACATGATCTAAAGAATTGTATTCTAGAATCATACTTGTAAGTACATTTTCAGTCCAATTTTTATTCATCTACAACATAAATTTAGCATTTCATAGAAAGAACAATAATTTCTTTTGCAACTCCTTATGACTTGTTCTTTGAATAGTATTATGAGTTCAGTAGAAAACCATGTTTGTTATAAATATATATAGTAAGAATGTGGTTTGTTTCATACATAATTTCCATAATTTAATTGCATATTGAGCAAAAGTTGTGCATCATGAATCATGTTTGTTTACCTTTTCCTATTCCTCAGCAAAACAAAGTTTACATGATCTTATTTGATTCTTGAGGAGATAACTTGAGAAATTGCAAAACAATGGACTTGCATGTAGTAATGCTGAATTACAGATAAATTTTAAGACGAAAATAAACCATATATAATGTAATACTGTTATATTTTGCTGGTAATACTGCTTTAATACAAATTGTAAGACATAAATATGCAATTTGATTGAAGATGTGATATCATTTACTTGTTAGTTTTGTACTGAGTTTCGAGTCTTTTTTATTGAAGAACAAATTGCTCTTTTATTTTATGAAACAAAAGTGAACCTACCCCAAGTCTTTAAACAATATTCAAGATAGTCCTGCTTCCATTGAAATGTCACTTCTGGTGGTTGAATTAAATAATAATGATACACTTAAAGTTGTGAAGACACTCTGTGCGAGCTTATGAAGATTCTTTAAAGCAGACGTTTGAACAGGTCGTATGTAATACTATTTCAGTTTGAGTGCATCTGATTGGGTTGAGATAGCACAAAGGAAATTGAGTCTTGTATCTAAGAATTGATGTGTAATTTAGTTGTAATTTAACTTGAAGATGTGATACCATTTTCCTTTGCATTTAATATTGTTTAACTTGTAATGTACTATTGAATGCAGTAACATGTAATACTGTAATTTTGTACACTTGATTTTTATGTAATACTGTGTTCCTTGTAGTGTAATACTATGTGCCTTCAGGTATGATACTGTGAAGAGAATGTGACATCAGTGGGTGACAAAAATAAGGGCAAGAGTGGGTAAAAAAAAATATGAGCGAAGAGAATATGGCACTCATGGGTGACAAACCAAAGACAAAGATATAGATAAAATAATGAGCCAACAGGATGAGGATGGTGAAGTGGATAATGTGGCTAGGAAAAAAGAGGGCGAGAATGATCCACTAATAAATTTTGGTGGTAGAAAAAGACGAAGCGAAAAAAGTGCGGATTTGAATGGTTGAGTGTACGTTCTTTGGATGTGATATTGCGTTGTATTTATCCTAAAATGAAATAAATTTTCTTTTTATAGAGTAAAATACTTATATATGTAATACTACAATTTAGGTAAATAAATAATATTATTAAACATAAACAAGTATAAAAAAAATCAAATAATATTAACATTTTAAATATATTACTGCAATAGAATTAAAAAAAATTATTAAACATAAACAATTATTACTAAGAAAAAAATCAAATAATATTAACATTTTAAATATATTACTGCAATAGATTAAGAAAAAAATTAACGTTATAAATATATTACTGCAATAGATTAAGAAAAAAAAATTAAAAAAAGCACTAAACCAGAATTGATCCTGTGACATTCGGTGAGAATACCTGTTCCTTGACCAACTTGACCAACCAACTACTATGAAAACTCCTTACCGTTAATTTATATATAATTCACAACACGCGATGCGGGTTGACCTGAAAAATGCGGGTTGACTCGTGAGGAGTTCTTCTTCGCTTATTTTTATTATTTTTCGTATGTGAAAATTTTCATATAAAACCTCTTTCGACTTTATATGTAAAATTCTATGTTCCATAAATTTGAATTTTATAAGCATTATTTGTGCGAAAGAAAATTTTGTCTCTAATTTTAACAATGATATAGAAAGTTCAAATTAAAAAAATATACATTGATCAAAGTTAAGATATATTGAGAAAGATTAGTTGAATACGAATTTATTTCTGTTATCTATTTTCCCTATAAGCCTAAACTTTTATTTAAATTTTTCAGCAACAATAAATATATATTTTCATTTTATATTAATTTTAAATTTTTTGAGAGATTAATACATCATAATCGTGCATTGCATGGGTTCAAATACTAGTAAACTTTTAAAACAACTTATAAGACGTCAGAGCTTATAAAATATTTAAAATAAGTTTAGCCATTCTTGGCCCATTAGTACATAATTAATTCTTCTCTGCTTTCCTGAAGCTCAAACCATATTCATAAGGCGAGTCTCTGATTCGATTTCGTGTAAGTAGTATAAGCGGCAGGGTTTCGATTTATCGTGTATTGTAATGATATCAGTAAGTTTATGCAGATTTGCGATATGCAAGAAATTTATCAGAGCTTTTCTTCATCATGCTTTCAGAGCTATTCCGCCTGGGATTTCGTTTGCTATCGTGGCATAATTGCGTGAGACGGAATATAATTTGAACATTTACGCTTTAACATTTTGGAAAAGGTGAACAATAATTTGTGTTATGTTATACTCTGTCTCATGTATGACATTGTCTCGTATAATTTTTGACTTTGACTAATAAAAGATTAATTGATGGTTCACTCGATCTGTGAATGGATTGAATTACAAATGTTTGGATTTTATGTATAACTGAATTCTGATCATGGAGTTCGAAATTGCAAATTTTTTTGGGTGAAATAAATTTCTAAGTTCCTTGACTTGATTTACCTTTGATTCAGTCCCCATTACTAGCGGACTCAGGATTTTGAGATCGGAAGTATGATAGATATACAATTTAAACATATTTGTACACAAATATTTTCTTATGTTTAAACTTTAAAGTGCATGATCAAATTAAATATGCTTATAGATAAGATGTTTATAGAGTTCAAATAATATTACAATTATGAGTTGCAACCATCATTTCCTAATATAATTAGTAATAACACGCAATAAGAATAGACAAAATAATTTATGAAGTTGGTTCATGGAATTTTATATAGTAAAATCGATATCGTTATTTAGTATACAAATATTATAACACATGCTTAAAAAAAAAAAACACACACACACACATAAAATCAAGTATTCTTTAAATGGTGATACTTTATATGCTTAAAGATGATATTTTGTGTCATTACTTTATAATTTTATACTATATATTATATTATTTTTACCTAAGCGATTTATTGAACTGTGATACCGTCGTTACTTTTTAGTTTTTTTTTATTTTAATTTAGTAAATTACGTTTTAGTTCTTTTAATTAATTAGAAGTTATGTAATAGGCCTTTCAACTCATTCTTTCACTACTACACATTTAAGCTTGCACATCTGCACTTGGATAACCCTTTTTTCAAACAGCTCTCCAAGCTACAGCTTGGAGAGCGGTTTAAATAAAAAAAAAATAGACAGCGTTTCAAAACCGCTGTCCAAGTACAACACTTAGAAAGTGGTTTAGAACCGCTGTGCAAATGTTTTAGACAGCGGTTTTAAACCTCTGTCCAAGGGCATAGTTTGGACAGCGGTTCGGAACCGCTATCCAAGATGTCGGATAATTAATATATATACACCCAAATCGCGAACCAAAGGAAATTTTCCCCAAATCGTGAATTAAGCCTGCAGCTGATATCGAAGCCCGGCCTCCTTCTTCTACCCTAAATCGAACTCCGACGCGCGTTCTCCCCTTCCGCCGCCGCCGTCTGTTGGGGAATAAGTTGAACAGATCTATTCGGGATGAATATTTAAATACAAATTTAATTCTTATAATTATTACTAGCATGAATTAATCCTATATTAATTCAAATAATAACCCAACAACAAATCATGCATATAATCAATTCACGTAAAACCTACGCATGCGGAATTTCTACGAGTTTACGTGAACGTACCTCTTGGGACGGCAATGGTCTTGTTGATTAGACTCACCAAAAGAACTTCCCAAGTATTCCCTTAATCCTTGCTCGACTATCAGGTGGTAGGACACTTGCGAACAATTAACAAAAGGAAAATAAACTTTGTTTCACCACCTTTGTGGATTTACTAATTTTTCCAGCACATGGAATTGTTCTTGGGAATGAAAGAATCATCCCCTATTTATAGAGTGGAGGTGGTCGAATTTTTAGGGCAAAAACAATGTGGAAAAATCTTTTCTTGATCTCCAAGAAATCTTGAATATATCTCCCTATATTCTTTTTTCCATAATTATAATATTCCACAAAATCCCACCTACTCTTTGTTATGGATTAATTTCGAAAATTATAGGGCAAGAATCCAAGATTTGGATCTTCTTAAATTTATGAGATATTCTTGTATTTCAAGAAATACATATCTTCCATAATATCTTTTCAAGAAAATCAAGAAAATCTTTCTTTCCCTTAATTATCAAAATTTTCAAAAATTTCCCTATGGATAACCATGTGGGAGATTTCTTGAATTTAATGAGATAATCTTGTATTCCAAGAATACATATCTTCATTCCATAACAAAATTCAAAAAAAAATCTTTCTCCCCTTTTTATCCATAAATTTTGAATTTCATGGAAAAATAAGGCAACACTATTTATTTTATTTTAAACACCTTTTTCAGTTATTGGACTATATGTTGGGCTACTTAGGGGGCCTTTAGGAGAATTAAGATTGGACCTTCCAATGGATCTTGAATTATCAATATTGAGCCACAATATTATTCAAGCACATAAATATTAATTAATCCCACTACATAATTAATATTGCCTTTGTCCATCTTAACCCGTATTACGGATCAATATGGCTCCGGTTATTATTTCCGTGTTTAAGATTATCTAGCCCATTAATTAATTCAAGCCATTTGAAATAGCTTTCCGTTAATTAATATCTTTTGTCCTTGGTCAAGAGCGGTTCAACATTATTATCCATCTAGGAAACTAGTTCCACTTGCAAGATTTGGTATGATAAAGCTTATGAACCTCAAGGGAACCGTCGAACAAAGCGTACTTGCACACGATTCTCCATATTAAATCTTACCAATCACATGTGACCAATAATATTGCCCAAGATAAAAAGTATTGAATCTCGTTGATTCTCTAGTAAAAGCATACTTTCCAGTATAATTCCAACATCGTCGCCTTCCCATTAGCTCCAAATCGCGAACCAGAAGCCCTAGCCTCCTCCTCCCTCTCCCCCAAATCGAACCATCCACCGCGCGTCCACCCCTACCGTCGCCGTCGTCGCCTTGTTGCCAAGCTCCCCTACCGCCGCCTCCATAGGTAATTTTTCTTTTTTATATATATATATATATATATATATATATGTATATATTGTTGGGATTATACTGGAAAGTATGCTTTTACTTTGTATAATCAAAACTGAATTTCGGACTTATTTACTGAAATAAATTGTTTTATCACTGATGCTTTAAATATCATCGAATGTTACATATATTTATTGCATAACTATTTATTAAATAGTACGTGTTACATTGTAGTTAATTTAGTGATACCAGATCACAGAAGATTAAATTAACAATCCCTTGTAACTAAAAGTACACCATTCACGACCTAGATGGAAATGAACAATCCATCGTGAAAGGTTGAAGTGTAAGGCTCGGATTGGCTTGTCTTGACCAGAGATTACACTAGTGCATGGTGATGCCTTTGAATAGGACCTACAAGAGGACAAATTCTTGAGCGAACAAGGAAGAATTAGACCTCAGTGGTTCGTTATTTCTTAATCTCCGTTCCTTAAATAGGATCACGTGTGGTTGGTAACTATTGCTTTGACTTATCATGGGTAGAGAATCAATGAGATTCAATACTTTTTATCTTTGGAAATATTATTGGTCACATGCGATTGCTAAGATTTATCACGGAGAATGGGTAATGCAATCTGACATTCGATTTGCCCCCTTTGGGAGGTTCATAAGATTTATCATACCAAATCTTACAAGTGGAACTAGTTTCGGTATGGATAATAATGTTGAACCGTTCTTAACCAAGGACAAAAGATATTAATTAATGGAAAGCTATTTGGTGGCTTGAATTAATTAATGGGCTAGATAATCTTAAACACGGAAAATAATAGCAGGGAGCCAAATTAGTGTAATATGGGTTAAGATGGATAGTCAATATTAATTATGTAGTGGGATTAATTAATATTTATGGGCTTGAATAATATTGTGGCTCAATATTGATAATTCAAGATCCATTGGAAGGTCAATCTTAATTCTCTAAAAGGCCCCTAAGTAGCCCAACATATAGTCCAATAAGCTGAAAAAGGTGTTTAAAAATAAAATAAATTTGTTGCCTTTTTTCTTGTATTTTTTGAAATAATATGGATAAAAGGGAGAAAAGATTTTCTTTGAATTTTGTTATGGAAAAGATATGTATTCATGGAATACAAGATTATCTCATTAAATTCAAGAAATCTCCCCTTAGTTATTTATATAGCTTATTTGAAAATTTTGAAATATAGAGGGCAAGAAAGATTTTCTTGATTTTCTTGAAAAGATATTATGGAAGATATGTATTTAAGTGAAATACAAAAATATCTCATAAATTCAAGAAGATCAAATCTTGGATTCTTGTTACTCTATTTTTTGAAATATACTCCATAACAAAAAAGTAGGTGGGATTTTGTGGAATATTATAATTATGGAAAAAAGAATATAGGAGATATATTCAAGATTTCTTGGAGATCAAGAAAAGATTTTTCCCACATTGTTTTTGCCCTAAAAATGGAAGCCACCACTACTCTATAAATAGGGGATGATTCTTTCATTCCCAAGTACAATTCCATGTCTTTGGAAAAATTAGCAAATCCACAAAAGGTGGTTCAACAAAGTTTATTTTTCCTTTTGTTAATTGTTACTTAAGTGTCCTACCACCCGGATAGTCGGCGCAAGGATTAAGGGAATACTTGGGAATTTCTTTTTGGTGTGTCTAATCAACAAGACCATTCTAGTCGAGGTATGTTCCGTAAACTTCGTAGAAATTTTCGTCGTAGGATTTCGTGAATTGATTATATGCATGATTTGTTGTTGGATTATTATTTGAATTAATATAGGATTAATTCATGCTAGTAATAATTATAAAATTAAATTTGTATTTAAATATTCATCGAATAGATCGTGCAACTTATTTGACAAGCGAGTATCGAGCCCACGGTTTAAGACTCGAATTTTAAATTGTAATTTAATTCGTTGTCATTAAATTTGAAATTGGATAGTAAATTGCTAGATCTTTTTTGCAGGTATCAATTGTCATGGAATTTAATGTGTTTATTTATGCATGCATATAAATTGTAGTTTTTAATTGATTCGTTCGGATTCGTTTTTGCCTCGTGAGAAAATCCACGAGTAGATTAGGATTTGTTTGATTTGATCAATGTAATAGACTAGTCTAGATCTAGGTTTATTTATTTTTTGTAAATAAATTATAACCGGATCGGAAGCAGGCGAGAGCGAAGAATTAAGGATAAAATCGAGAGAATCGGCGGGCGTGGCTGGCGTCATCATGGCGATACGAGGAAACGCGTCGCGGCAGACGCCTACCGAAACGCGCCGAGCGTGGGGCAGGCGAGGCCAAAGCGCGGAGATCGGGCGCGCGCGGTATCCGCGCCTGGCGCCCGTCTTGCCGAAGCGAATGAGCGGAGCCGGGCGGCCTTGGCGATGGTCTTGTGAGGATCTTGGCAATCTTCTTGATTCATTAAATGGTGGCCAGCGCATCTTGGCAGATCTTATGTGGTCTGCGTAACTATGAAACCCTACCAAAAGTTGCCCGAGGCAGCCTTGGCCTTGAAAACTGCCGAGTCCGCCGTAGCTTTGTTAAGCGATCTGTAGCGTTGTGCCAAAAGCGCCTGACCCGATCTCTCGGCGAGGCGGTAGGCGAATCTTGGGCGTGCATCCATTTCTGAGCTACTTGGCGTGGCATTTCGAGATGGAGTTCTTTTCCGGGGCGATCGAGTGGGAGGAAATTCAAGGCGGCGTTTCTTCAAAATCAATCGAAAAAATCAAACCATGATGATTGGATAATTTGTGTCCAATATGTTTATTTTTCACTTTGCTTGATTTATTATTGTGTTATCTTATGCTTTATTTAATTTGTTTAAATGTGTTTGCATGAGAGTTGCCCAATGAAAAATCTCACCTTTAAAAATTACTAAGTATGTTTAAATAATTAATTGACAATTTTATTAGGATAATAAAATTGAATTAATTTTTTGACCTCCATGATTTATTTATTTGTGAATTCTTTTGGAGAAATTCCCCCCCGGGGACGGTCAAAAGTTAGCTTTCACATGAATGAATTCAAATGGATGATTGTGGGTTATTACTAGTGGCGGCGATGACCCCTCCCCCGAGGCTCGTTCAAAAGCGAAATAATAATCTGTATTTAATAATGGTTATTACTTAGATATAAAATTGATATGCATATACTTCCCGAAGTCCTGTCGATTTTATATTGGTCAAATCAGAACCAACTATTAATCTAGATATTAAAGGTTTGTAATTGTTCTTGTTTGTAACACCTTGAATGTGTTTAAATAATGACCCACCCACATGGCTTATTTAAACTATTTTGAGATGTTGGGTGATCGTGTTCATATTTTTTTGAGATTTTAATATGATGCATGTGATCGAACCTTATGATATATTTGTGCTTATGCATATTATTGTTTATTTGAGTTCATCATATACAACCTTTTAATCCACTATTCAATATACTTAAAAGACAATTTGCTTCTTGGTGAAAACTTTGTTGATTGGAATCGTAAACTTACTATTGTCCTCCTTTGCACAAAGTCATAGCCTTTGGGTTCTCACTACACCTAAAAGGAAAAACCAAAAGATGAGTCCACTAAAGCGGTTAAGAAAAGAGTATGTTGGTTGGGGGCGTTCAACGAAATGGCAAAGTGTACCATCTTGGCTTCTATATGTCGGATGTGTTGCAACACCAACACGAGCGTTGAGACCGCTGCGGACATCATGACTAGTCTTAAAGAGATGTTTCAACATCGAGCAGGTGTGGCTCGTCGGATCACCATGAGGACTTGCTCTCTATGAAAATGGTGGAGGGAACACGCGTAAGGAAACACGTTCTCGGATGATGGCTCACCTTAATAAACTTGAGGTACTTGGCGGCTGAATCGACGCCGAGACCCAAATCGATTTCGTGCTCCTCTCTGCCGAAAAAGTTTTGAGCAGTTCGGTGAACTACCGGATGAATAATCGAAGTTCTCGATGCGATCATTGCAAGCTTTAGTCTCGGCGGAGGTGATATTGGGGCAAAAGAGCCAAGCCTTGGTGGCAAATGGACCCTCTTCTTCTTCTAGGCCAAGGGGTGGTAGAACAAGAAGAAGGAGGACAAAAGCAAACAAGTGAACTCAAGTGTTGCCAATGGCAAAGAAAAGGTGAAGAAGGGTGGAGGTGAGTAAGCCGACTAAGGAAAGTGCTTCAAGCTGCGGTGAAAAAAGGACATTGGAGGTCGGCCTATTCAAACCCAAAAGGAATGGAAAGAAAGGTAATTCTCACGCCTTTAGTTGTTGAAACTTGTTTAGCGGCGTATGCCTCCCGTTTATGGGTGGTGGATCTGGGATCCTTGATCATGTTTGTTTCACTTTTCTGGGGGTTCAAGCGGACCCGGCAACTTAGTGGGAGTGAGATCCTCATCTGTTTTGGCGTCTTCTGAGAGTGGCGGTGAAGCGATGGGAGAAGTGCACCTATCTTTTTTTAAGACAAAGTTTTAATTTTAAGAGATGTTCTTTCGTTCCAAATTTTAGAAAAGAATTTGATTTGGTTTCTAAACTTTTTCATGATGGATATTCGGTTACTTTTAATAAAGTTGTTACCATTTCTCTTTTGATAAATTTGCTCGTGTCATGGAGCGTTGTCGAATAATCTCTATACAATTATTTATGCACACCACTCATGAAATGCATCCTATAACACATCAAGCTTTTTAGAAAAGCGTTCATCGGGGCGTGAATGAGACACTTCTATGGCATCTAAGATTGAGACATATAAATCGAAAAGAGGATCAAAAGGTTGGTGAATGGCGGTTATTTGGAGTTTCTCCAAGTTGAACCAATTCAACTGCGAATCATGTTTGGAGGTAAAATGACCAAGAGGGCATTTGGAGCCGAGGGAATAGAGCCAAAAAGTGTTAGAAATCGTTCACGGATGTATGTGTTCTAATGTTAACAAAGCAAGAGGAGGTTATGAGTATTTACGTCACTTTTATTGATGATTACTCAAGAATGCGGTTATATTTTCCTTATGAAGCATAAATCTGAGACCTTTGAAATTCAAAAAATTTAAGGCTCAAGCGAGAGAATCATAGGGAAAAGCGTATCAAGTCTCTACGATCCGTCGTGGAGGCGAATACCTCAGCGATGAGAGGCATTCCATATGCTTGGTTTATGCGAAGCCTTATGTATGCAATCTTTGTGTATGCGAGGCCAGGATATCTGCTTTATCGTTGGCATGGTGGCAAGATATCAAAGTAACGGGAAAAAGAACATTGAATGGCGATTAAAAACATTACGAAATATCGAAAAGAACTCGGGATAGAATGTTAATTTATCGATCGAGATAGTCTAATCCTCATTAGCTACGGACTTGGATTTCCAATCGAGAAATAAACTCGGAAAATCTACCTCGGGTAGTGTGTTTTACATGGGGAAGGAGTCGTGACATGGAAGCGTCAGCGAAATCGTCATGATTCTACCATGGAAGCGAATATGTAGCTACTTGCTTGAAAAAAGCGATTTGGCTCAAGAGCTTCCTAGTGGACTTGAATGTAGTTAAATTTGCCCAGTGAGAATCACTTTGTTTATTGTGACAATCTTGGGAGGCGATTGCAAATTCAAAGGAACGAAGTGCCCAAGAGCCGACAAACACATTGAAAAAATACCATCTTATCACGAGATATCGTTAAGAGAGGAGATATAGATGTGGCAAAGATAGCGTCGAAGACAACCTGGCAGATCCGTTAACAAAAGTGCGCCTCTGAATACGATTCGAGAGACATGTGGAAGGAAAGGGTGTCAAGGCCGTTGCCGATCTACTTTGAGTATAAGTGGGAGAAATTATTAGGTTCGTGTAGGTGGCGTTAGATGTCACGAATTAGGAACTACGAGACATGTTGTAGTATACTTAAAAGCGGACTTTGAGTATAAGTGGGAGATTGTTGGGATTATCTTTGGAAAGTATGCTTTTACTTTGTATAATCAAAAGCTGAATTTCGGACTTATTTACTAAAATAAATTGTTTTATCGATGCTTTAAATATCATCGAATGTTACATATATTAATTGCATAGCTGTTCATTAAATAGTCGTGTTACATTGTAGTTAATTTTGTGATACGGATCACGAAGATTAAATTAACAATCCTTGTAACTAAAAAGTACACCATTCACGGCGTAGATGGAAATGAACAATCCATCGTGAAAAGGTTGAAGCGTAAAGGCTCGGATTGGCTTGTCTTGACCAAGAGATTACACTAGTGCATGGTGATGTCTTGAATAGGACCTCTGAGGAGGACAAATTCTTGAGCTGGACAAGGAAGAATTAGACCTCGGTGGTTAGATTATTTCTTAATCTTCGTTCCTTAAATAGGATCACGTGTGGTTGGTAACTATTGCTTTGACTTATCATGGGTAGAGAATCAATGAGATTCAATATTTTTTATCTTGGGCAATATTATTGGTCACATCGATTGCTAAGATTTATCTGAGAGAATCGTGTGCAAAATGCGCAACATTGATTTGCCCCCCTTGGGAGGTTCATAAGATTTATCATACCAAATCTTGCAAGTGGAACTAGTTTTCGGTATGGATAATAATGTTGAACCGTTCCTTAACCTAGAAAGCCCGACTTTAGGTTTGAATATACAATGGATCTGAGATATTTTTCGATGATGTACCCATTTGTTGATACATCAGTGGGGATAGCGATGATCTGCGAGATCACCCTTATATATGTCGGAGAAGTTAAGGGATTCTGTTTGGATTACCCTTTGTGGCCAGAGTGTAAGAAAGCTGACAAAAGCTGTCGATTGTGTTGATATTGTTCAACCTAAAAGCGACTCACGGTTGTCGATGAGTGCTTCACAAGTATCTTTGAAGCAATTAGTGGTTTATTGCACGATGGAAATGTCTTTGCCCTAAGAGAGCATATGATGCTAAACAAATGCTCAAGTCCATCGGGTTAACACATCAAAAAAATTCATGCTTGTCGGGTGATTGTATCTTATTTGGAAGGAGTATCGAGACCTCGATGAATGTCCCAAGTGTGGGGAAGCGATATAAGAAAAATAAATCTCCCATAAAGGTGTTGTGGTACTTTCCAATAATACCAAGATTAGGAGAATGTATAGTAGTGATGTGGATCTTTAGAAATTTAACTTGACATCATGATGATAGGATCAAAGATGGAATCTTTAAGACACCCTTTGATTCACCCGATGGAAGACATTCGATGTCGGGCATCGAGAATTTGGCAGCGAGCCCACGACACTTCGTCTTGCACTCTCAATCTGGCGGAATGAATCAGATTCGGTATCAAAAGTACCAACCATAGTACATGGCGATGATTACATTGGTTTATAACCTTTCACAGGAGTTGTTCATAGGCGCGCTTACATGATGTTGTCTATGTTGATATCGGGACCCAAACAACTGGTAGCGACATAGATGTATATCGACTCCTTTGATATAGGACTTGAGCTCTCATGTGGGATGTGGGTGTCGATGTTTATGATCTTTGTAGAAAGGAGAATTTCAAGTTGAAGGCCATCTTGTTTGAAACTATCAATGACTTTTCAAAACATAGGAATCTATCTGGATATAGTGTGAAGGGATGATCATGTCCTTGTTGTACCGAAGAACACATCACATTTCGCTTGAGTCATTGCGGGAAGACCGTTTATATATCGACATAGGAGGTGGTTGGACCCAGCCTAAAAAATCTGAGAACAATGGCGATGCATTCGATGGCCTGATTGAGATAGGTGAAGCACCACGTTTATTATCGAGGTTGGATGTATTGAATGAGATGAAGAATATCGACACCAATCTGGGAAGAGCTTCAAAAAAGTGTCCCCACTAGCGGTTGGAAGAAGGAATTAATTTTCTTTCAATTGCCCTATTGGAAAAAGTTGTATGTTAGACACTTCATTGATCTAATGCAAGTTGAGAAGAGCGTTTGTGCCGACTTGCTCAATACTCTTGCTAGGCGATAAGAAGTCGAGGATGATTACAATGCAGAATGGATATGATTGATATGGGAATAAAAGCGAACTAAAACACATGCATAGAAAGGGGTAAACCGTTCTTACCTCTCTACTTTTGCACACACCTTGTCCAACAATGAGAAAAAGAGTTACTTGAGACGATAAAGGATGTGAAAGTACCAGAGGGTTATTAAGTCAACATCTGAGAGACTTATGTCGGATGATGGCGTGAGGTGATGAATCTGAAATCGCATGACTATCATGTCATCATGGAGACTTTCTTGCCCATTTATGTCGTTCTATCTTGCACGAAAATGTGCGCATAACCATAACAAAGTTATGTTGGTTCTTCAAAGGCGATAGTAGCAAGGTCATAGATCTGAAAATTGCTTGGTTTTGGGCGGTTGTAGGGACTCTCTGTGAGCTTGAGATGTATTTCCCTCCATCATTTTTTGATATAATGGTTCACCCTAACAGTTCATTTGGTACGAGACAAGGATGTGTGGTCACCTTTCGTATCGATGGATGTATGGTATAGAGATATATGAAAGTGCTCAAAGGATATGTGATGAATAAGTCGGGCGGAGGATGCATTGCGAAACTCTATTTAGTAGAAGAAGCGATCAGTCTTTTGATGCGAATTTATTCGAATGTCTATCTGATTGGACTTCCGGTTACGGTACACCAATAGGATGGATGGTGAAGGCATTACAATTGGTCGACTGTAAGTGTTAGTATGGAGGAACTAACTGCGGATGCACTTGTCGTACTTCACAAAAGCGGTCAGCGTGCTTCCTTTTATTGACTGCGCATGCACTCACTTCTGAGAGAAATCCCACAAAGATAGATCATGGATTGAAGTTGTTGGGAGATGAATTTAATAATGAATATTTTGATTAGATCCCAAAAACCCTGAGTATGACATGTTGGGATAATCTTGATAGTTAGTCGGGGATTAGGTTTTAGAGTGTTCGGGATGTTATACGCACCGTGTATAGTCGGCGGATATAGATCGGGTTAGATTCGAAGACTCGATAAGTTTTGAAAAAAGCGAAGTTTGATGTAATGAAGTTTGAAGATTCGATATAATGGCCCGAAGACTCGATTGTGGCCGAAAGCGAAGACTTCGATTGTGGCGAAAGCCCGAACTTCGATGTGGGCCGAAAGCGAAGACTTCGACATGAAGACTTCGATTATATCGTCGATATATCTGTGAAGACTTCGAAGACATTGAAGATTGAAGACATTTGAAGACTCGGAAAACCACGAGAAAACGAAGGCGAAGAGAAGGCAAAGGATATTGAAGAAGCCGCGATAATTCACGAAGACTTCGGTAATGTCTTGAATGCTCGATATAAACTGAATGTTAGATATTTGAAAATATCTATCCGAATGATACAATCTTGAGAAGAAACGTGATTACTTAGAAAAAATAGATATTGCCCCAAGACATTGAGATGCGGACAAAAGGAACTAAAAAACAAAAGTGTTGTTAAGGTTATATCACTTTCGAGAGATATTGACCAAAAAAGAGCCGTTGTGTTTGTCTACATTAGCGAAGACAACAACCAATCGAAGAAAACTGTACTATACTTTCTTGCGACCTTTGAAAGCGACAGTCCTTTGAAGCATGTCGGTAATACTATATTCAATTTGCAAAAAGTGGTGGTATTTGCATGAAAAGCACTTTGCCTAAAACATGTTAGGGAGTTTCAAACCTAAATATAGCCAGTTCATCACACACCATAAGAGGAAACTCGAAAGCTATCACTTCAGCGGATAGTTTTCAAAGTGACCTTGGTGTATGCCTATAAATACTTATGACCATCTACATTGAAGGTTCACGGGGAAATTTGTAAGCAACTCGAAGCTCAAACTTATTATTGCAAGTTGAAGCACTCGAAAACCCAAAAATTTCCCAAGTGCTTTATATCGAAGAGCTCATTCACTAAACTAGTATTGTTAAGATATATCAAAGCTTAGTAGAGATATCCTAGCCTTTGCATTGTACTTAATTGTAAAGGATATCTCATCTAGTTGAAACCAACCAAGAAACCCCAAACCCTTTGTAAGGTAGTTTGAGTGTGATTGTTGGTGAGTTGGAGTTATAAAGAGTTAGTAAACTCTGGAGGTAGTCGAGAAAGCTCTAGAGAAGAAGTGAGTAAACTATCTTGGATAGTCGAGGAAGGCTTTTGTGTGTGTTTTGAGTAAAGTAAACTACGGAGGTAGTCGAAAGCTCAAAATAGAAAGGTTAGTAAACTACGGAGGTAGTCGAGAAAACCTTAGGAAGTATAAAGGTTACTAAACTAGAGGTAGTCGAGAAAACCTTAGGAAGTAGAAAGGTTAGTAAACTAGAGGTAGTCGAGAAAACCTTAGGAGGTGATTAAGGAATTTCTACGAAGAGTCGGAGAGAGTGGGCGTGGGAGCTTGAGTCTGTACCCTTTATAACTAGCATTATTTGCTTTACATCTTTGCATTGATTAAGCTATTTGCATACCTTTAAAGCTGAAAGCATATTTTCGCGATATTGAGTTGGAATCAATCCTTTGAAGTTAAATCGGTTGAATCACGACCTAATCACTATTCCATTAAAAGGAAGGTTTTCGACAAAGCTTAAAGCAGTATAAACAAGACCAACCATTACTCCATCGAGTAGCTATTCAAGCAACTCGGTATCTCTGAAAATACTCGAGGGCTCATTTGGGATTTTAAAGGTTTTTAAAGCGGCTTCGGGATTCTTTGTCTCGGTAGACTTTGACTCGAGGCGATTTGTGCTTCTCGGGACAAAATCATCGGGACAACGACCCATCGACCTCGATGAATAAAAAGTTTTAAAATCTTTGAACCGTGTATTCCCCCCCATACGTGTAAGACTTCGTTTACCGGGACCAACAAGTGGTATCGGGCGGTGGTTCAACTTGACCACCGGCTTTGTTGACCATAGTCTTATTTGCTAAAAAGATTCTTGTGGTGTATACGAGCGGATCTTATTTCTTTGAAATCTTAAGAGACTTCGGACATAATGCCTTACAAGAAACTTCCCATTTTCTCGATGAGAGCTATGATTTGTGGAGATTAAGAATGCGAGGCTCACGTATTCTAAGCATAAGCGTATGTGGAAGTGGTTTACGAAGGACCATTCAAATTCTTTGTTGTGAATCGAGATTCTTGATGATGAGATAAATGATTCGAATTTGAATTTCCAAAAGTCGGATGATCAACTTACTCCTGATCAGAGGAAGTTAGTCAATCTTGACTACATTGCCCAAGATACATTATATAGCACTATTGATGATGGTGTTATGAGGAAGATCTCTCATTGTGAGAATGCAAAAGAAATATGGGATACACTTCTTTGAGATTGCTAAGAAAGAAAAAAGTGCGAAGAAAGTTCGACTCCTCCGGATAAGATGTGCTTTCGAAAGTGGCGGTGATGACATCTGTCTCATGGTTGTAGGAGAGGTAAGTTCTTCTATCTCTGTTGTTGCTCCTACACAAGCACATGAGTTGTCAAGTTCTCTTGTATGTGATCGATTTGACTGATGGATTCTTTTTAGAGAGTCTTATGAAGGACTATCTTTGTTTTACAAGAACTCTTGAATGAAACTCAAGAAGCGAGAACAAAAAAGGCGATTCTTTGAAAATCTTAAGTGGAAAAACTCTAGTAATGATGAGATCACTTCAAAGCCTCGGGCTAGAATGCAAACTGAAAAGATCTTGCCTTGAACCGGAGGAATTTTAGGAAGAGAAACACTCAATGAGACATTCTCAAGTTGAAAAGACCAAGTCCTCGATTCTTGAAAGACCCCAATTTGATCTGAGGCAACCCTAAGCCCCCTTGCCTAAGGGTAAAAGGTTACGAACCAAGTCAATGAGAGACTCGGACCGGTGCACAAAAGCCAAAGCAATGGAACAAAAGTCGTGTACCCAAGAAAAATTCTAAGGCTCATGTTCATGCTAAAATTTAGCACTCATACGAGGATCTTGCTAAGGCACCTAGAGTGGTGAATGTGTAAGTAGATGTTTATGGAAGGCAGATCGGCCACTCTAAAGTAATTAGAGTTGTCGAGGTGATTTGGATTCCAAAATTCTAACTAACACAGTAGGACCCTATGCAAATGGGTACCAAAGATCTAATATGTTTTTCGAATTAAGCAGAGAAAAAGCCTTTGAAATTTGAATAAAGATATCATAATACGATAAAAGAAGATGCGAGATGTCATTGTTGGAAGATGAATTTCTTTTTTGAACCCGGGAGAAACAAGCTAAGGAAGAGATATTCATCGAGATCAAGTTGAAGAAGGACATCGAGGATGGAGAAGATTCATCTTGATGAAGCGGAGAGTTAATATCTTGACTAAACCTTTAATTTGAATCAAGATTTGGGGAACTATCGGTTGAATTAGGGATGTTGGATCCATGTGTATAGAAGTAAATCGAAAAATTGAAGGTTTTCGGATGCATGAAGTTTTCTTAGGATTCTCTTGAAACTTCGGGATAAAATTGGAAATCTTGGCTGAGTCTTGAGAAACTCGAGGTGTCTTGAAGGTCGATTACTCGGTATCATCTTGAACGATTCGATTATTTAGTATCATCTTGACATTTTATCAAGGTCAAAACTTCGATTAAAGGCGATAGAGGAAAATTAGTCTGAAGAAGTAATGACTCATGCAACTCATTTATTGCTTAAGTGAATCTCAGTAATCATTAGCAATAAACAGCATAACACATGAAGAGAATGTTTTGGGCGGGATCTTTGAAATGCCGAAGAAGGTCAACAATCATTAATTGCTCTGTTCAATTAATCACCAATAAGGTTAAAATGGCGGCGTATTTTTTGTGAAATCGTCCTTTCATATACCCGATTAGTCTGTGATCAATCTCAACCGTTGATTTTCATCAATCGATACGATTTCCCACGAATCGATCTATATATCCATTTGATAAGCCATTCAAGCCCCATTTCATAAAACCTTCGTCTCCAAAAATTCTCTGCAAACTCAAAACCCATCTTTGCCCAGAGAAAACCTTCGTCATTTTCAAACCCTACACCTCAAAATTCCTCAAGATGACTTTCTCCATTTATGATAAACTGGCTATTTCCATCAAGCCATGGTACGGGTATGTGGTGTCGCTCGAGAGTTCATCCAATGCTACCCACGAAGAAGAGGCTCTACATATGATCCAAATCGGGAAACTCACAAATCTCGCCATAAAAACCCAGCGGAAGCGAATATACTAAGGAGGTAATAGAGTTCATTTCGAATCTGAGATTAGATGATGAGGATGGTATCGAGTCCCAGATTACTGTTTCCCATCTAGAACATAGCTCTAAATACATTGATTTTGTACGGGAGGTGTATATAATCCCTAAAAATTTAAATGATGTATTTGAGTTGTGTGATAGAGGAGAGGATCCCACGACGTATATGTTGGGGTCGGGGGGCGGGGAATACCTTGATAGGATAACGAGCATCCTATTAAGTTGAGGCTACATTAAATAAATAGCATTTGAAGCCGAAGTACGGAGTTTTGCTTGATATAGTTAGCAAATGTATAATGAGCAGATCTGGAAGTTTTGAGCAGATAAGCACTCCCAAGCTTAGATTGATGGCTGCTATCGAGGATTCACCCACCACAGAGTTCAATTGGTTGAAGTATTTGATTAGAGTGGTGAGTGACCAGGCCAAGCAGATCAAGAAGGAGGATGGATCGATCTCAATTAAAGGCAAAATTCTCCATGCAACCAAAATAACGTTCATTTTGGAGATGTTAGTGAAAGGAGGACATTTTGTGCCAACTCCTCACCATTCACAAAGTCTAAGGTCATGTTCAAGCCTACTACTACTAGAAAAGACTTTGAAAGGGAAGAAAAGAAGAAAGTGGAATCACTGCTTCTTTGCTTCTTTGAAGAAGCCCATCAAGCCAGGGGTATGGCTTTGATGGAGGTGAAGAGGGAAAAGGGAGAAGCCATGAGGAAGAAAACCCTTGCTCCCAAGCGTAGAAGGATGTTGATTTCCACTGAGGAGGAGGTGAGTGAGCCTGAGGAGGTGCAACCTGAGGGCCAAAAAGCTCAGAAATCGCCTTTACAAGTATTGGCACAGGTTGTATCCACGGCCTTGAGGAAAGGCGAGGAGCAAGTCTTCTCTGAGGTTCTTGAGACGTCGCTGAGCTCAGATAAATTTTCTCAAGAAATTTTCAAAGGACCTCAGACCTCAGAACAAACTCAGATTCCTACTGAGGAAGTGCCTGCTCAATCCTCGGCAAGCTCATTCAAAGCGAGAGGTTGCTGCTTGATCCTCGAGTTAGATGAGCCTCAGGAGTTGTTGAACCTTGATGAGCTCCTGAGTGATCCATTCCTTGATGGCTCAGAAGAACTTCCCTCTTGAACACGAGGCAGAAAGGTGAAGAAGTGAAGGCGAAAGAGGCGAGTGGGCGAAGCAAGGGGAGCAGTTCATCTTAGGCCGGTACCAGCTAAGCACATATCGACCTCCGAGGATCTCTTCTTGATTGAGGACAACGATCTACATTCTCAACGGACTCTACACAGAAATGCTCAACTTTGCTTCATTCGGAGGTGAAAATGGTGGAATAAAGAGACTCTTGTTTTAAGCGAGTTCTCGGGTTGAAAAAATCAAGCTCAAGATGAAAGTGTCGATTTTGATGAAATTTGGTCGGGGAAGAAGCTTCTTTGAGAGGAAAGAAAGTGATGTTGATGCCCCGAGCTCCAAAGATAAAAACCAAGATGGGGACCAATAAAGGAATGATGAGAGTCAATCTCAGATGGAGAAGGACAATACTGATGATGGAGAGCCTGCTGTCACACATCCTCAGACTGAAGTTAGTACTCTTCGGGTAACTTTTGACACTACTAAAAATTATGCCAAGATTCTTTGAAGTTTCTATCTTTAATTAACAGAAATGTCGATATCTGGTGAGGCTCAGTGGACACCCAAGCTCAGGTGGACACCCAAGCTCAGGTGGAAACCCAAGCTTCGGTGATCTTGAGGCTCGGTTTGAGGCGAAGCTTTCGATTAGAGCGGAGACTCGAGGCGGAAGCAAACCCGGCTCGGGAAAAAGTAGCAAATCTCATATGCTCGAAGATTGATCTCACTCCCATTGTGGAGAAAATTTGGACAAGGTTGTGCCAATCATGGACAAGTAGCTCAGATTGAAGAGGTATTGGTGACGGACCCGAAGATGGAAAGTCGAGGGTTCTACCGGACTGATGCAACAGGACTACTCATTTGAAAAAGATGGCGCCATGGAAGGAAAGATGGAAGGAAAGATGGATGGAGTCAAAAGCTAGAATTAGTCTGGTGAAGCGGTTATGTCGGGAAAGAATGAATTTCTAGAGGTTAAATTGGTGAAGAATGATATCTTTATCAAAAATCTTTTTGAGGAAATGAGCTCCATGCTCATGACCAAGATAAGAGATATGTTCAAAAGCTCTCTCCAACGGTTTGCCCAAATGTAAGAAGAGTTCTCAATGGCGAAGAACCACTTTGAGGAATTTAGAAGAAGAGCAAAGATCGGTTAATTTGGAGAAGTGCGAAGTGTCGACAGGAACAATATCATATGGACCTTTGCCTTTATCAAACTTACGCAAGGTATGGTGCCAAGAAGGGGGAAAGACCGGGATGATCGAGAATATTATTGGCACACACCTTGGAAAGAAAGGTAGACAAAAGAAATTTGAAAAAGAAGAATATTCTTTGAAGCCTTGCAAAGAAGTTGAAGCCTCTCGAGAAGCTTAAATTCAAGAAGGTGGGGCTTTGTCTACACTCGTGTTTACGAGGAAACCATGCAAAAATGGTGATGGTGAGTGCTAGAAGAAGGGTTGGAACAAACTGGTGGGTCTTTGGCCGCCCATCAAAAGGAAGGTTGTGGCGTTTTTTGAGCGAAGGAAAAAAAGAGCTAAAAAACAAGTCAACTCAGAGGAAGCTGATAATGGATATTGATGAGTCTGAAGAGGAGCCTCAGAAGGAAGTCTTCAATACCAAAAGAGCTCTGAGATCACTTCAGGTCGAGCAAGCCAAGAAAATTGCTACTTCAGTTTCAGGAGTGCCTTTAATAAGGAAAAAGAAGGAAGAAAAGCGGCGAAGAAGTGGTTTCAAAAGTTCGCGAGGAGAGGAGAATTGCTAAAAGCGAAGTGGCGCACATTGATAAGTGGATGCCAATCCGGTTCAATGATGCTTGGGAAGAGATTAAAAAGAACATACGGTTTTTACTCGAAGTCTTGAGAGAATGGAGAGGGGAGATCTCAGATTCTAATGAGGCTTTCATTGACTATCTGCTGACCTTATATCCGAAGTACTTACAAAGTTGGATCAATCTTGCGGATGAAGGAAAAGTTCAGATAACTGCCCCTGGTCCATACACTTACCTGCTCTAAATTTGGAGAATGGCTTGAGTGAATAAACAGTCATTTCTCGAAATTGCTCAATATGCCATCCGAGTTAGGGTGACGGGTAATAATCTGATATCATCAAGGAGAGATGCTTTGAAGAAGAGGTATTATGGGATGTTTAACCTTGAAGTGCACTGTGGATGAGGTAGAAAAAGGCGAAGAGCGAGCTTAAGATCAAAAAAGGCGAAGATCAAAAGGCGAAGACTCTTGTAATTCTTTATGTTTTTTGTCTTTACTTTTTGATAAGTTCATTGTAAGTTGTAACATTCTATCATACATCAATGAAACTTTATCTTTTATGCTCAAAGATAATATCTCATTATCTTACTTTACATGTCTTTACTTTTGATAATGCCTGATTATTGTTGATGAAATTGTTGGGAGATTGATTGTGAAAATTGTTGGGAGATATACCATTATTGTAATAGGAAAAACTGAAACCTGAGTATAGGTTAAGTGTATTTGTAACAAGATGGTTTTGGCATCATCAAAAAGGGGGAAATTGTTGGGAGATGAATTTAATAAAGAAGATTTTGATTAGATCCCAAAACCCTGAGTATGACATGTTAGGATAATCTTGATAGTTAGTCGAGATTGGTTTTAGAGTGTTAGGGATGTTATCTTCACCGTGTATAGTCGTGAGATATAGACCGGGTTAGATTACGAAGACTCGATAAGTTTAAGAAAAGCTGAAGTTTTGATATGGCTGAAGTTTTGAAGATTCGATGGCCGAAAGCGAAGACTTCGATGTAAGCCCGAAGACTTCGATGTGTGGCGAAACTTCGGTGTGGCGGCGAAAACTTCGATTGTGGGCGAGAAAATGAAGACTTCGGCATGAAGACTCGATTATATCGGTCATTATGTCTGTGAAATTTCGAAGAAGACCTTTGAAGATTCGGGAAGACACTCAAGACTCGAAGACTACGAAGACAGGAGGAAGGCGAAAGGCTGAAGGCGAAGACAAAAGGATCTTTGAAGGCAGCGATAATTGCGAAGACTTCGATAATGTCTTTGAATGCCCGATATAAACTGAATGTTCGAGGCACTAAAAATATCTATCGAAGGATACAATCACTGAAAGAAGCGATTACTTAGAAAAATAGATATTGCCCAAGACATTGAGATCTGGAGACAAAAGGAACTAAAACAAAGTGTTGTTAGGTTATATCACTCGGAGATATTGACCAAAAAAGAACCGTTGTGTTTGTCTACATTGGCGAAGAACAATGACCCAATCGAGGAAAAGACAACCTTATACTTTCTGCGACCTTGAAAGCTGACAGAGTTGAAGCATGTCGGTAATCTTATATTCGATTTGCAAAAAAGTGGTGGTATTTGCATGAAAAGCACTTTGCCTAAAACATGCTAGGGAGTTTCAAACCTAAAATATAATAGTTCATCACACACCATAAGAGGAAACTCACGAAGCTATCTCTTCCAGCGGATAGTTTTTCAAAAGTGACCTTGGTGTATGCCTATAAATACTTGTGACCATCTACATTGAAGGTTATGGGAAATTTGTAAGCAACTCAAGAGCTCAAACTTATTATTGCAAGTTAAAGCACTTTCGAAAACCAGAATTTCCCAAGTGCTTTATATCGAAGAGAGCTCATTCACTAAGCCTAGTCTTGATAAGATATATCCAAAGCTTAGTAGAGATATCCTAGTCTTTGCATTGTACTTAATTGTAAAGGATATCTCATCCTAGTTGGAAACCAACCAAGAAACCCCAAACCCTTTGTAAGGTAGTTTGAGTGTGATTGTTGGTGAGTTGGAGTTGTAAAGAGTTAGTAAACTACAGAGGTAGTCAGAAAGCTCTAGAGAAGAAGTGAGTAAACTATCTTGGATAGTCAGAAAGCTTGTGTGTGTTTTGAGTAAGTAAACTACAGAGGTAGCCAGAAAGCTCAAAATAGAAAGGTTAGTAAACTACATAGGTAGTCAGAAAACCTTAGGAAGAAGACAGGTTAGTAAACTATAGAGGTAGTCAGAAAACCTTAGAAAGTAGAAAGGTTAGTAAACTACGGAGGTAGTCAGAAAACCATAGGAGGTGATTAAGGAATTTCTCTGAAGAGTCAGAGAGAGTGGACGTAGGAGCTTGAGTCTCTGAACCACTATAACTTGCTATGTTATTTGCTTTCTGTACTTCATTGATTAACTGTTGCATACCTTTAAACTGAAAGCATATTTTCACTGATATTCAGTTGGAATCAATCCACTGAAGTTGCATCGGCGAATCTGGCCTAATCACTATTCCATTAAAGGAAGGTTTTTGACAAAGCTTAAAGCGAGTATAAACATAAGGGACGACCATTAGCACATCTTAGTAGCTATTCAAGCAACTTCGGTATCTCTGAAAGTACTCGAGGCTCGGTTGGGATTATCGGGGTTTACGAAAGCGACTCGGGATCCTTTATCTCGGTAGACTTTGACTCGAGGCGATTTGGGCTTCTCGAGGACCAAATCATCGAGGACAACGACCCATCGACCTCGGTGAAGAAAAAAGTTTTAAAATCCTTTGAACCGTGTATTTCCCCCATCTGGCGTGTAA
This sequence comes from Stenogyne calaminthoides, assembly GCA_037126765.1. Lineage (NCBI taxonomy): Eukaryota > Viridiplantae > Streptophyta > Magnoliopsida > Lamiales > Lamiaceae > Stenogyne > Stenogyne calaminthoides. The sequence continues at coordinate 65,541 of JBBCBC010000108.1, forward strand.
GACTCGTTTGCCGGGACCAGCGAAGTTGAGCACAATCCTTGCGTTTGTTGGTGGTTCAATGGTTATGTAGCAAATATGTTGTCACGGGAAAAAGAATCGGTGAATGAAAAGAGTTAAGTGGTTATCGAGAATGCGATAGACATGTGTATTCATCTGAAGTGTTATCTTTAGCGGATACACATTTTATACGAGAGATCATGATGCCACAAGTACTATGCGAGAATAGTGGAGTGTCCATTCTTTGCAAGCTGCGGTGGATCAATCAAATACTACTTACTTTGAATGATTGTCAACATTTGGGAACTTCGACTATATTGTTCACCGTCGACCAATCTTGAGTGTAGTTGGGTGAGGATCCCTAACGGGGTCCAAGTTGAAAGTTACGGGTTAAATCTGGCGTTGATTTGAAGAATGTGGGATACATAGATGACCCTTACATAATGGCGATCAAGCTCAACAAATTTTCTATGTCCCAGAGCCAGTTAATAGAAATGGTCCATTGTGGTTACTGTCAAACAAATTTAACAATAGTTTTCAGATTAGCGACCATGTCGATGAAGATGTTGACACAATTGATGATCCTTTTCAGAACTTCACTCATTCTGTACCATCTTTTGATGATCTGCAAATCGCGCCCATACAGGAGAATAATTAGAGATGAGGATGAATATGGCAATCCGGATCTTGTTAACATTTATGGTCATGAGCGAGAAAAAGTCAACCAAAAAATGAAAAAAAAAAAACAAGTGCTAAAAAAAAATGTCGACTTAATTGAATGTTGTTATACGCTTTATTAAATGTTGTTTCTTACGCTTTATTAAATGTTGTTTCTTACGGTTTATTGAATATTGTTTGTTTTTTGTTTATTAAATGTTGTTTCTTCTGCTTTATACGATCATGTCTCGTTTGCCATATCCCGGAGATGATGGAGATGATGATGGATATTCTGGTGGAGATCATGGCGCATATGATCATGGTGCATATGATCGACAACATCCTGATGACTTGAGAGAGTGTGACAGCGATGCTCCCACCACCCTTTAGCGACTCTGGGGAGAAGCGCTTTTCGGGGTATAGTCACTATGTCATCTATTAAGAGAGCTCGTAACAAGGGAAAAACACTTCAGGTAATTTTATTACAATTGAACAGTTTGAAATCGATAAATATATTGATTGATCGTTGAACCTAATTAAATACTATGTTATTGCAGTTATCGTTCAATGAGTTTGGATAGGCAATAGGAAAAGAGAGTGAGTCGTTGTCCTTCTACATTGGACTCTGATTGCGACCCCAAATTTGGCGTAACCTAATGACTCATTTGAAGGAAAGATTATGGGACGAACTTACGGTATATTAATTATATTTTTATTGAAAGTTAGAGTATGACCCTTAAATTTACTAAATTGTTATGTTATATGCATATGGACTACATTCAGAGGTCTTGACCATACAAAGGAGAAGCAAATATTGTCGCAAGATGGAGTAATGGCCAAGAATTTTCGGACTTGGTTGAGAAGTAACACACGAGATCCGGAAACTGGTCCTTACTCGGCTAGTCCGCCTCCGGCGTATCAGAATAGTCCTATGGTGGCTCCATACTGGTAGGAGTTTGTGACCAGAGCTATGGAGGATGATTTCCAGGTAAAATTGATCAATGTCATTTCCTCAATTTCTAATGCCCTAAGTTTTTCAGTGTTTATCATATTTCTATTATACTGTAGAATCGAAGTAATAAAAATTGCGATCAAGCCAAGTCGATGGAGGGCGATATATCGTGGATCGAACAAAGGTTATCATGAATAAGAAAATATGGTGAGATCAAAATCTAACTTTTAATTTTTTTATATATTCACTTTTAATATATCTAATAATGGGACACGTTCATCACTATTGTAGAAAAAAAAAAGAAAGAAAAATTTGGAAGAGTGAGCCTATTGTTACCCGTTTCGACTTATTTGGACTACGAAAGGGTCGAGGCAGGGAATATTCACGATCGATTACCTGACTCATCATCGAAGAAGCGGTAATCTATCCATTAATTTATGTTCTCAATATAATATAGGAACCATTGGGTCTTTGGTAGCCATACACATGAATACATTAAGTGTGTATTTTATGGACCTGACTCGGGATGGAGTTTATTCAAATCATACGATCTCATTTCATATATGGAAGCATAAGTTCATTTTTAATATTCTATATAATGATTTGTTTTACTTTTAAAATTATGCATATTTAATCTATTTTTTATTTTTTAATTATAATAATAATAGTGTGATGACGATGTATCGAATTAAGCCTTGATCGAGGTTCAAGATCTAAGTTAAATAAAGTGGTGGATTAACATTAAGGTAAAATTAATTTAGTAAATTATCAAATTAATAGAAAAGAAATCATAATTGTATGTCGTGATTATAATTGTTAATCAACGGGTTAGAAATGGCGAGATAATGAACATTGTGGATGTTGGGAAATTTATAGTTTTGATGAAAGTTCAAAAACACATGTAATAGGACCCGGTCGGACACATTGGTAGTGATGTTTATAATACTGCTATAGGAGACCGATTGATAATGATTGTATAGAACAATGATGAAATAGATGGGTCACATATTGGGGAAACTCAATATGTATAGGTCGAATCTGAAGACTCAAAAAGGACAAGCGATATCAAGCGGGGCGGAATCTTAGAAAAGAGCGAAGATCGGATCGTCGATCTAGTCGGATATCTCAATTTGAAGTCGTAAAGCTCAAACTTCGAATACTTGAAGATCGGATGACTTCGAGGAAGATCGGACGAAGACCTACATCGGCGAGATGCTGGTTGAAGCTAAGTCGGCCAGAGCACCGGAAGACTCCATCAAGTGGTGATCGATTAAAGGTGATCAAGTCGACTCACCAGTGTGATGTTTCACCTAATCATCGTCTATGATGCGAACAAGAAGAATGTCAACCTTAGTTGGAAGAACAACTTTGAAAAGTGAGTACGCTATCAATAAGAACAAGACACGTATGATCGAACCCGGCAATTAAAGGGATTTGATCTTGCTCTCTCTAGCGGATATAAAATACAAGTTCGCTTTTCGGCCATGCCGTTCACGAGCTTAACGTCATCAATCACCAAACCTACCTAATATAGCACGAAATTCAAATTGCTCTCCAAGCGGCTCTTTGATTTCAAGGTCTATAAATATGGGATCACACTTCAAAAGTGAAACAAGCGGAAAGCTTATTTGAACAATCAAAAAGCTCAAGCTAATATCGATTTCCGCACAAGAACACGAACAAGAAGATTAATTTTTATTAAGTGTTCATCCCATAAGTTCTTAGCATAGAAATCTTTTCATCTATTTGTTTAAACGCTTATCTGTAAGAAAAAAGATTTCATAGTTGGAACAAAACAATCTTACCCAAACCCCCAAGTTAGGTTAAGTTGTTTAGCAAATTCGGACTAGGGTTTCTAGTTACGATCTGCGGGATCGGTTGAGTGTGAACTCCTTAAACATCTAGTTGGTGTCTTGTGTTGGACTTACACATAAAACAAAAGTCGAGTTGGTTAAGTAGGTGCCCTTGTGATAGGGAAGAGTGGGCGTGGAAATTTGGTTTGTCGAACCACTATAAATCTTGTGTGCCTTTACGCTTTGATTAGCGATTACCAATCGCACACAACCTTTAAAAGCGCATACATATTCAAGTTGAGATCGATTAGCACCAAGCTTACGATCGATCAAACTTGACACTTTAGTCAGTGATTAAAAGATTAACTTTGGAATCGATTTATCAAAAGCCGGTTTTCACACAGGTAAAACTTAAGCTTCCACACATCAGTTAAAATGATAGTTACCGGCAATCGCCTTGAGGCGTCGATAAGATTGAATTATCGCCCAAATGATTCACTCACGCTCGATCGAGGTTAGCTGCCCTCTTTTGATTTGCACAAAAGTTTTTAAAGTCTATTCACCCCTCCCTCTAGACTTACGCCCTCGCAAAAACCATTCGGGGACCTCTGATTGGACATTTTGTATGTTGCTTTATTGAAGATATAATCGCGGTTCTCTAACGAACATTCCTCTCGATGTAAGTCAATTTATCGATTTATTTAAATTATTATTGATTGAATAAAAATTCATACTATATTGATTGATTAGATTTGTTTTGCGGTTTGTCTATGAGCGTGAGCTCAAGTCTTACTCTAAGAAAAGGCTGGAGAAATGGAAAAACGATTGGACGAATACCTTTACAATCGATTCTTATATTCATCGATATTGAGTGATCGTTGTTTGAAATTTTTGTAGCATGTAATTAAATTATATATTTGTGATGATATATATTTCATGTTTTTGGTGTATTAATGGGCGTATGTTTTATGATGTGTATGTTTATTTATTTGATGTTTTGGTATTGGGCGTATATGTGGTATAAGTTTTGGTTTATGGTTTTATTATAGGATTTTTTGGTTTATGGTTCATGGTTTTATGGTTTATGGTATTGGGCGTATATATAAGTTTTGGTTTATGGTTTTTATTATAGGATTTTTAAAATATAAATTAATAATTAAAAAAAAATGTTGGATGACGGTTTTATAATCATTTGTCTATCTATTATAATAAAAAAAATTTAAAAAAAAATAAGTTAGGCGGTTATTTATTAACTTATTTGTCCAAGCCCCCTCTTGCAATGCGGTTAAAATCATTTGTCCAAGCCCAAATCTTTTGGACATCGGTTTTTTAATAATTTATCCAACTTGGACAAGCTATTACTTGGACAACTATTATAACGCTCTCTAAGAAATTTATTTTAACGATTGTCAGCCCGAATATGTATTAGTGTTTTAGGCCCATTTGAGTTTCTTTTTTTTCCTAAGAAGCAATTTTCGTAGTTTCGTTAATCTCATTCTTTAGGCCCATTTGATTTTTTCTGCAACTAAGCCCTCTTCTTAGTAGGTTCTTCCTTTAACCTCTCTTGCACGTTGCCACCGTTTTTTCTTCGCCCGCAACCACGTTGACTGAAGGTAAAATGAAATCTTGTTTTTATACATATATTTACATATGTTTTTAAAAAAAAAAAAAATTGGGGATACAGTTGTATCCTCATGTCACTCAATTAGATTGACCCTTTGGGGCGATGTACCGCGTTTGCTAGGCGAGATGGTCCATACCGGCTAGCGTTTTGTGTTCACCAGTGGCGACTTCGTCGAAAGCACCTAAGCGTCGGCTAAGGTCCGGCGAGACCGACATGGCTCTTCGAGGTCGAGCACGGGACCACCGAGCATGAGGCAAGCACGGTGAGCTATTGTGATATTATCTGAATTGAACTTGCTCCAGTCATTTGAAGAGCCCCAAGAAGGTTCCACATTTGTAGCTTGATCAGCCGCTTTAAGCGCCCGAGCGAACCGAACAGGGGTTCTAGCGAGGCGAAACGACTAAACCCCTAACGTCAACAAAAGATGACATTGATGCTCGCCCGTCAGGCGAACGCAAAGTGAGCACCCAGGAGCCCAATAGAAGCAACAACTAGAGTAGGATCATGTTCGCCCGTTTAGGCGAACACATGGACCTCCGGGAAGCTAACGCACATCACAAACCACTAAGACAGATAATGCTAAGAACATAGCACCTGGATGACAAGTCGGAGATTTCAAGCACACAATCAAGTAATAATTTCCACATAAGACGACTAACAACAAGTTACACGCTCAACCTTTTCCCTGTTAATGCAGGTAGCTATAAACAACTTCAGGTAATCATGTTCATATATCTTATTTCTGAAATAGAAACCCCAAGTCTAATCTTTTGATTTGTTGGTTTTCTCGGAGGATAAATGGATAATAAGTATAATTATTGATAGTCACTAGTTTTTTGCACGGGTCTCTTATAAATATTTTTATAAACAAACTTGAACTCTTTCATTCTTTTTAATTTCTTAAATATCCATTGTTCACGTGAAATATTAAATTAACAATGAATATATGACATAACTGAATAGATATTGTATATCTCTTTATAAGCCGTTATTGGGTATATAATTTTTTATTTTTAAATGTTACTTCTTTAATTTTTTAAGCATGAACATTCAAACTTATCTCTCTATATATTATCTTTAATATCCAATTGTCTTAATTCTACAGACACAATCCCAAATCCAATCAAAATGGCAGAATGTAAAGGTTGAGAAACATGGTAATATTGTAACAATTAGTCGTTGTCAGTGCACTTCCCGTGTGTCAGCTCAAGTAGCCTCTTGTATTCAAATGAAATTTTTACCAACAAATTGTATCCTAGGATAAGGATTCAAATTCTTCTCTAAAAAATAAAATAAGATTAGCTTGTTATATTTAATATAAGAAACCTGACAAGAAGAATAACTGATTAAAAATTAATAAAGCAAATCACATTCCTCTCCAAAAAACCATAACATAAAATTGATAAAAACTTCATCTTCAATCCTGATTAGCCTAGTAACACGTTTTGTACCTTGCAGTTAATTATTCATATATGTGAGCACACATATTGAAGTGTTTGAATTATTTGAGTAGGTGAGCATAAAGATAAATGTTACAAACAAAAAACACTTTTCAAGAAATAAGCTCATTCTACATCCTCCCAGCATGATTTGGAGGTCGTACTAAATGTTAGTGGAATTGGGCATTTGTATGTTTAGGCTAAAAGTCTGGAATTTGAGCTAGCAACATTTTGATGTCAAGTGAGAGCCGCAGACTCTGCCTGACAAGAAAGAATGTTGTGTTTAGCATTTTTCCACAAATCATATAGTCTATTTTGTAGGCCATGTTCATAAAATTATATTTAATCTGAAGAAATTTTAAGCAAAATAAAGTGATCAAGTCGCCTTAATCTATATTTTACTGAATTACCAGATTAGAGGAGCTCAATTATACTCTCTCAAGAATCTCATTACATGAACTAAAGCCCTTCTTAGGCATATTCTGTTAAATATTAGTAACCTAAATGAATAGTCCAATAAAGTCTATATCTAATGGGTAACTTTCAAATTCCTCTATTATCTAAGAGTTTGATTATGAAGGGGAAGTGATTAACACCAAAACTTGATTCGAACTAAAAAGTAAAAGTTGTTGATCCTTGCAATACTTCTTGCATAAAACCAAAACATCTTGTCTAGAATTAATACAAATATTTTCTGCGAAAAAATTAAACACAAACTATCCCAAAACCGAGATAGAATGGTCATCAACAAAACCTTGGGTTCAAAAACTGAAAAATTTTCAACAGCCGTACAGATTTGTCACAAAAAAAATTGTAGCTAATACAGAACCCATAGTTCGCTACCATTAGTAGAAGACAAAACAAACCTTCAATTCATTAAGAAAGTTCAAATTTACTCCAAGATCACCTTTCCTTTGTGTCAACTTGTTTGATGCAGAATTTATAACTAAAAATTCATTGAACAAATATTGCATACTATAAAGAAAAGATTATAATAAACATGATTGCTTTGAGAACTAACCCTTCAAACCTTCAAAAGAATATGTGGATATAAATCAAAATATCAAATTACCATATTAATTATTATCAAAGCTACTATCTAAAAATAAAAAAAGAATCCACTATCACGCAATGAAACATTCATCACCCAGAAGTTGAAAAAAAAAATTTAAAGTTCAATCCATTTAATTTTAGCAACTCACAAATAAGATTATAACAAATACATAATTTGGAGATGGAATAATGCATATCTTTAAGAAGAAGAGGTGATATTAAAGTTCTGAAAATTATTCAAATCGCCTGGAAGTACCTACACCACTGGGTTAAATAAACAAAAGATCGGGAGCGAACTTGAAATGCAAATATGTTTAATTCGAAACCGAAAAGGATATAACTTCAAATCATAAGAATACCGGAACAGGATCTGGGGAGATGAAGCATAGATTCTGAGAAGAAGTATACTAATGGTCTAAAAGTGAGAAATAGCGGACTATAAAACCCAAAACCAAAGAAACAAACTTACCGATAAAATGTCGGAGAAGAAAATCAGTTATTGCAAGACACGAATCAACATAATATTTGAACATGTTTAAATACTTCCCCAAGCGTCATATTTCTTAACAAATCAAATCAGTGCACATAAAGCTAATAATCTTCAGGTAAGTTAAATATTTGTATAACATATTAGGTGATTAATGTTTAAAGTGGTTACGGCGGTAGAAGAATTTTCTTTCTTCAACAGTCCGGGAGAGGATGATGAGGATGTGGGCGTTGATATTGGTAGCGCATCATCGTCCTTCATGTCGTGTGTGTGTATGGAAATGGAATGATGCTAGGCTCTGGGATATGGGAATCGAGCTTGAGGAATTCTTAAGATGGTTTCTTCCTTTTATTTTTTTGAATTGGAGCAAGATTTCTGATTTTTCAAACAACGGGGTTTGGTTTTCCGGTTAGAGAGAGACAGGAGTGAGGAGAGAGTGGATTGTTGTAATGTGGGCCACTACAATCTAATGGGCCCTTCTTCAGCACGTTTTGATATGTATGGCAATGGCCCAAGAGTAAGCCTTGCGCATGTTTCTGTTTAGAGTAGGTCTCATGTGCACCCGGGTGTAACGTGCGCTCATAATATATTTTAGAAACATGTAATTATATAAAATAAAAACGTGCAACTATTCCAAACAGAAGCATGCAATGTGTTCTCATATTAACAATTGCACTTTTATGTGTAAATAAATTGCACTTTTCAGCATAACAGATTGCACGCTTCTAAAATGCACTATGAGTGCACGGTGCACCCGGGGTGCATACAAGACATAGCCTTATTTTTTAGACAAACTTTTGTATAAAGAGACACATTTACATGGGACGGTCTCACGGTGAGACGGGACATAATTTGAGCAGGACTCTTTAGCACTTTGAAAGAGGTGGATCTTGATTTGTGTTAACTTATTAGTATGGATTTTGTATAAGTGTAATATGTCCATACCCATTTCATCCTAAGGGCCTAATCATTAGACTGGAAATTCGCTGATGATTTGTTGGTCGAATCGGGTCAAACAAATTTTTCCAAAAAAACCGCGCTAAGGTTGTTGTAGCACAAATTATCATGAATATGTGCCCGAATCCGACACGTCAGCAGTGCCCACCTAGGACCGAATCAACCCGACCCGACAAGAGATCAAGTACCAAAAAATACGTGGATCCAACAAGATCAAGAGTCAACGTCAACTTTACGAGACAAGACAAGAACATTTAATGTAAAATAGATTTAATTTTAATGTTTTGATCCACGGTTGTAATAAAATCCTAAAATAAAGGGTCGAGATGAATAAAAAGCGCCACTATGTTATTGTGTGTATGTACCGGACACAGATGTGGTCGTCGGCTGGGCCTTTGGCAATATACGTAAGCGTAAGCAGCAGACGGCGTGCGCGTGGGAACTGGTGTTAATTGGATTTAGGCTGTATTCATTGGGCCATGACTTGTACAATGAGGAGATTAACAAACCGCAGAAAGACAAAAAAAGTCTAATTCTAAAAAAATAAATCAGCTCTTCTTGATATACCCACAGAGCCAAAAGAAGACCAAAGTTCTTTTTTTAAGACTCCTGCTAACCATTCAAAATTGTGTAAAATTTCGAGATTGTACTTGAGAGAAGAGAAACATAAATAGAGAATGGAACAATTTAGTTACAAATAAATTTTATCAATAAGAGTGTGCCCTCTGCCATCTGCTTGACGTGCATCCATCTCAACTTAATATACAATATCACCCAATATTAATTAGCTACATGAAATTAATGCTTATATAATTTGTCACAGAAAAAAACTTATATGCATAATTCCTATAAGTTTTCTGGCAGGAAGCTTAAATCTCCAAGTGTAGACGAAAAGAAGAATAATAAGAAATATTACCATGAATATTCCGAACTTCTGAAGAATCCGTAAACAATTTAAGAGATCAATTAGTATTCCTATAAATCAGCTATATTAATCAAATAATAACACACAGTCAAAAAAAAATAAAAAAATCAACTAAACATACATTCAAATTTATCAATTAAGGTTCCAAGAATTAAGGCCAAAATATAGAAACTAATAGAAGTTTTTTAGAGAGACGCATTAATAGAAATCTTATACTAAACGAAAACCCACAACAGACATGAACATTTCAGAGATGTTCATCTTCAATGATAGAGAAACCGAGAAAAAAAGAAAAAGAGAAATCAGAAATAGATAAAAGATAAACCCAGAAAAAAAAAGACCAGGGAGAAACATCATACTTGTTTTCTGATTTCATTCGGAACTCCTTTCGAACGATGAACAAATAAATCGTCAGTTAAAAAAATCCCTAACCTCTGTTCTTTAAATTTATATCGTTCGTCTAATGAGAATAGTCTTCCCTCTCAATCCAATGGAGTTATCTTCTGAATTGCCCAAATTTTCAGTCGCCCAAATTCACGTAAATTTCAGAAATCTATGGCCTCCACTATTGTTCTTCCCTGAATTTTGATGCTGATTCTTCATTGAACAGATTAAATCTTAGCGTCCATCAACCCCCCATTGATAACCGTTCGGAGATTTAGGGTGATGGGGGACTCAAAGGCATGTTTTTTGAGGCTGGGAGATCGAATGGGGCATGTTTGTTTTAGGCGAGGATCGAGCGAAGGATGGACTCCCCATCTCGATCACTTTTTCAATTTGCGCATTTTATCGCCCATCTAAATCTGCGTTTATCACTTATTATCGTCTATACCCTAAAATCGTTGTATCACTATTTTTCTTACAACTTACTCGCTCTCTCATACTAGTCTTACTTATACTTTTCTTTACAACAATTAATTATATCTCTATTTTTTTTCTGCAAACTTTTTCTTTCATACAATCAATATCACATTTAATTAATAATAATAAAATAATCATCATCGTAATTAAAAGTATTGATTTGCGTAAAACTCTCCATCCACCTCTCTACATCACCACAAAACAAACGCAGGATTACTATTCACGAATTTTCCCCATCCACTTTTTTTTTTTGTCCATTCGGTTCCCCCATCCACCTAAAAACAAAGCGTGCCCACTCGGGGAGCATAAAAGAGACATTTATGTGTTTTTTTATGTATATAAAGCTAATAATTAGATCGAAACGTAGCATAACAAATTGACACGTGGTAGAGATAGGGAATACTTAAATTACCACATGGTAGCTCCTTTTATTATACTCCTCCGTCGAATTAGAAAGCAGCGTTCTTTTTTTCCGCGTATTTTTGTGGCGAGTTTTGTATTAGTAATTGAAATAATAAATTGATTTTAAGGGAGGGTATGATAGATAAGTGCTAAGCCTTGGCCTTTGCATGTAGAATCTTAAAATTGGGAAGCGTCGTCTTCTTTGGCTAAGCGTCGTCTGGTACCAAGTCGTCCGTCTTTAATTCTTAGATCTCAATCTTTATTTTTCGATCCAGGTTATAATTTATTTACAAAAAATAAATAAACCTAGATCTAGACTAGTCTATTATATTGATCAAATCAAACAAATCATAATCTACTCGTGGATTTTCTCACGAGGCAAAACGAATTCGAACGAATCGAATTAAAAACCACAATTATATGTATGCATAATACCATGACAATTAAATATTCATCAAATATCATGACAATTTGATCTTTTGCAAAAAAGATCTAGTAATTCTCTTATCAGTTTTTTTAAATTTAATGAAATAAGCGAATTAAATTACAATTCAAAGACGAGCCGAAAGCAGGGGCTCGATGGAATTGTTGGGAATTAATTGCGGATCTTTTTCGGGATGATATTTAAATACAAATTTAATTCTTACAATTATTATTATCATGAATTAATCGTATATTAATTCAAATAATAATTCCAACAACAATCATGCACATAATATAATCATATAAATCCTAATGCGGAATATCTAGGAAATTTGGCGTACCTTTTGGCGAATCAACCACGGAGAAAGGCAGTACCCGTTCAGCGAACAAACCCAAAATTCTTCTCAAGTATTCCCCGTCATTGTCAGATAATTCGATTGGGAGGATCTCACGAACAATTAACAAAAGGAAATAGAAAAATATATTGAACTAAATTTTGTGGATTTTTAATTTTCCAACTCATGGAGCAGTGTTGGGGATGAAAAAATCATCTCCTATTTATAATGTAGAGGTGGTGAAAATTTGGCAAAACTTGGATATGAGAAGATCTTTTAATTCTTGTGCGAAAGTAATCTTGAATATATCAGGTATATTCTCTTTCCGTAAATAAATTTTCACAAAAATCTCCTCCCTTATAAATAAGATATTTTCAAAAATTACAAAAGAAAAAACAAGATTTGAGATTTTCTTGAATTTATGAAATATTAACTTGTATTAAAAATCTTATCTTTTTTAATAAAATCTTTTGAGAAAATCTCTTCTTTCCTTTCTCCAGATTTTTGAAAATCTTGGAAAATATAGCAACAATATTTCTTTTATTTTAATCGCGTTTTTGAGGTTATTGAACTTTATATTGAAATTTCTTGAGGGGCCTTTGGGAAAAAACCTTCAATGAGTTCTAAATTATCGATATTGGTAGCGATATTATTGACCCATTAATATTAATTTATTTTTTATAAAATTAATATTGCATTATCATCTTAACCCGTATTCTTTGTAATATAACTCCGATTATTATTTTAGTGTTTAAAATTATCCGGTCTATTAATTAATTCAAGCCATTTGAAAAATTTTATATTAATTAATATATTTTTTCTTGGAGTAAAGGTCATTTCAACATTATTATCATACAGAAACAAATTAAAACTGCAATTTAGTATGATAAAACTTTTGAGCCCCACGAGGACAAATCCATGATGAGCGTCTTGCTGCGATTCTCTATATTAAATCTTACTTGATCGTCATGTGACTAATAATATCGTCCAAAACATAAAGTATTGAATCGCGTTGATTCTATAAAACATGAATCAAAACAATAATTATTAATTACACACGATCATATTTAAGGGACAAAGATTAAGAAATAACGAACCATTTGAGGTCTAATTCTTACATTGATCTTGAAGAATTTATCCTCGTTAATAGGTCTCATTAGCGTCATAATCTTATTTAGTGCGATCTCTTGATCGAACAAATCGATCGAGTCTTCTGGCTTTTTCGCGATGGATTATTTCGTTCTCCCATCAGGTTGTGAATTTGTCTTTATTTCTGATGAATTTTTATTAATGTAATCTGGTATCGTAGTAATGCTTCTGATATATTAGCGTCTTATTTATTGAGCGTATATCGGTAAATATATATAACATGTCGTTCGTATTTAAAAGCATTTATGATAAGTAATTTATTTTTCGATAAATAAGATAGAAATTGATTTTAATATCTGAAAGTAAAAAGCAACGTTTTAAAATTATTAAACAAACCCATATAATTACAATAGACAACCTAGATGTTCTTCACCGCTACTGCTGATTCAGAGCAGATCCACACAGAGAAGTTGATTGAGAAACAAAATCAACAAATTTGATGAAACTACCTCAGATCCGAATATTCTGTCACATATACTCACTCAACACAAACACAAACCCAAAACAACAAACCCAACACAAACCCAAAACCCCTATTTAAATCTCCAAAAAATACACGCTGCATTCGCCCAAATCGGGCCTCGTTTTCTTGCTGTGACAGAATTTGGAGCTCTTGTTGTTGATCGTGGACGTGTACTTGTACTTGATGGTGATGAATTTGTAGTATTTGTATAACACGCAAATTGCTAGTATTGTTAATTTGAGCAATTGTGGGAGGACAAACCCAACACAAACCCAAAACCCCTGTATAAATAAACCCTACACTCGCTCAACACAAACCCCAAACAACAAACAAATACCACCACCATCCACCAACAACAACTCACTCCTATCATGTGTGACGCTTTCGCAACCGATTACCAACTCTGCGAAGAGCTCGACCGCGACCATTTCGGAGTGGTCCACCGCTGCTATTCCGCTGTCTCAGGCACCTACTCTGCCTACAAATTGAGACAGAGAGAGGGAGAGAGAGAGACCACCGATTTTAATTTGATTAGAGAGAGAGATAAGGGAAGTGGAATGTGAATGAAATTGGGTGGGGCCGGGTGTTTATTAAATTTAATTATAAAATTAAAAGAAAGGGTATTATTGGTAAAAAAAGTGGTGAATAGTGTCGTTTTAACAATAAAGTGATCTCTATGCACAAAGTGAACAGTGTCTCGTATGCGCCAGTAACTATCCTATTGATATTGGTGGACACCTAAGACAATGTACTAAAGCTATAAGTTGTTATATTGATTCAATCTTGCAAGTTTGGGGTCCAAATATACTCAAAAAGTTGAAACTACATTGTTATCCAAATTCTGGATGAGTTTTAATCCAAAACACATTTTTAAGTATTTGGACAATATCTTAAGCTTCTGTTTATTTGATCCAATTGGCCCAATTCGGTTGCATTGGATCACTAACCCATTAATGCTACAAGTTGTAAGCTAGGTCCAAAAGGCTCAACATATTGGCTTCAAGGGTGGAAAGGACAATCAATGTGAATGCTCTGGATCTCAAACCTCCACGGGACCACAGATCGGAAGTTTATTCACCATAATTCACCCAAAATATCCAAATGACACAAGGTCAACAAAAGGAATAGTCAAGAGGCGTGTCAACCACGGTGTAAGAAGATCAATGCCATTAATTTCACATAAGTGGAGATATTAGGTGTTTAACTTGTCAAAAGAAAATGTGCAAGAGCCATAAAAAAAGATTGAGCTATCTTACTATTTTGGCCATTAATCTCAATGTACAAATCAATTTTTTAATATCTTGGTCTCCTTGGAAAGATAATTCAAAGTCCTACAAGACTTATTAGGGGAACAAGTCAAGATTTGGATGGAGGAAGACTTAAATGATCAATATTAATAGGCCACCAAAATTGATTATAAAAGTCCATACAATGCACAAACTTGTGGCCTATATAAAGGGCTCTTTGGCAACCCTTGAAGGACATCCATTTCTTGTAATATTTCTATCATTAGTCTAGTACTTCTCTACGAAAAAATGTAAGTTGTTGTTGTATTAGTATGAGTAGCTAAGTATTTTTGCTAGAGCTAGGGATGAAGCTTTAGTAAGATCTTAGTATTATTCTTGATTTTTCAATAAAGATCTTCAAAGGTAAAATCTTTTTGGTTGTTTAATGAATTATGTTAAAGGTTGTGTATTGTTGAAACTTTGATTTATTTGTAGACATCTTGGCACAAGGAATGTAGTCTCACATAACAACAATTGAATTCATAAATTCTTTAAGTCAACTAAAAAGAAAGTTGTCAAAAGTTCTCTAAGTGTTTAACGTTCTATCTTTCAATTGAAATCACTTGGTTGCTAGATTTCAATTGAGTTATCTATATAGCCAAGAATAACTCTAGTGTTTTACTAAAAGTGAAATCAATGCTCTAGTATTTAGAACATTATATAGACCCTTAAAATATTACCCTCTTAGTTGACATCTTTTCTTCCAAACCTCCTCGTGGTTCTATTCTAGGACTCTAGAAATTTTATTACTAGAGATAAACCTATACTTGAGTGTGTAACTTTAAAGAGTTATCAAGTTTTTAAGCGTCGTTCTTGGGGAGATTTTTTGGAGAAACGATTCCTCCTTTTTGTGGCTTTGCCTCATAAATGCGTTCATTCGAGATTTTTTTTTTTTGGACACATGGTCGGTCGATTGAGTATCGAGGGCAATCGACTAAGATCCGTGACATATTCGACATCTGACCCCAGAAATTTCAAAAGTCGTCGAAACTAATAAGATTAATCGGCCTCTTTAAATAGATTAAATGTCGCGAACGAGACAAGTCAAAGCCTTTCATCGGCTTTGTAGAAAGGAGGATTTCAATGGACGAGCATTACCAAAGTTCTTTTGAAAGCCTAAAAGAGTATCTGGCGGACACAAAAATCTTGTCTAAGCCTGTCGGGGGTGAGGAATTGATTATGTGTCAGGTCAGAGAGGAGTAGAGAGGAAATTCTGCCTTGAGATGTGCTATACGTCTAGCTACATCCCGAAGGAGTAGCCGGAGATGATTGTCATCGCTATCATAACATCGTGTTAGCCATCTATCCACCCACATTATGTACTTTTATTTTGAGATCAAGCAAAGGGAATTTTTGTGGAATGAAAAAATAGAGTTATAGTCAAAATCGTAGTTTTTGCCAATTTTAATGAGTTATTTTAGTTTTTTGGAATTGATTCATTAGGAATTGCCATTATTTTGGTTCAAACATGCTTGATAGTGTATATTGAAATTTAAAATAAAAATAAGGAAAATTATAAAAGACGAAAAACTAGGGTTCTGGTCAAAATTATTGTTTTAGTCAAATTTACAGAGTTAATCGAGTTCTTTTGGATATATATTGTGATTTACATCATTATTCTATTTCTTTTATGTTTTCAAATAATTTCAAAGTGGAACACGGATGTAAACAAATCTGCGATTGAGCGATCCGATACACCATCATTGTGGCCACTTATACAAAAGAGGTTTTTCGTTGCCCCTACTCAAGTGCATTACACACGAACAAGGACAGTTGGTCCTAGCTGAAATTCATAAGGGGGTATGTGGAAACCACACTCGGGGCAAACATTGGCGTTCAAAACAACGCTTGAACATGCCACGAGTGCGGTTATCTTAAAATCACGCACAATCCTCGGAAGAGTTCGTCTCATTTACAACCCTGGTCATTTGCCAAGTGGGGAATCAACCTAGTTGACCCCATTTTTTCACTTTGGGGGTGGCGTAACCGAACAAAACATGATTAACTTTGTTTGGAAAACATCATATATCGTTTTGTGTTGCCACAACCCCGTAGTCGCGATATGAAAACAATTTGTGGCGGAGTTTCTGCGTGTTACGTACTTTCATTTGGAATATCAAGAAGCATTTTTCCACATCATATTACCCCCACTCAAACGGGCAAGTGGAACGAACAAACAATTAAGTGTTGTATATATAGCAGAAAATCAGAAATTTATCATCAAGATTAAAGTTAAGATTTAATTTGTACATAGGGGAATTGAAAACAAAATTAGCAATTACATACAATCCGTAGGAGTAATTAATTAGATTACAAAACTTTTGTGTATTATTTTATTAACTAATTCAAGATCCATGATATTCACTTACACCCATCTCAATCCGATTTACTGCGATCAGATATTTAAAAAGACAAAAATTATTATAAAACGGTATCATAGGTAAAATAGTATAAATTAACACAAATAAACACCCACCCTTTTAAGTTAAGTGGTAAAATATTAAAACGTGAATATCCTAATTGAACGTTCAAATTTAATATTTCATAAAATTGAACAGTGCAAATTTACATTTACGGTAAATATTATTATTCGATAATTATCAATCTAACTACTGTTGCTATGAATCACCTCCAACTCCGTATTCCGATCACCCTCTTTCCGACAAACCTGTTCCATCTCCTCCAAGCTCCGCCCCTTGGTCTCCGGCAAGCAAAAATACACGAAAAACCACGCCACCACCGCCACGCCCGCGTACAAATAAAACGCGCCTCCGATAGTAATCGCGGACGAAAGCGACAAAAACGTCATCGAAACAGTCGCATTCATCAGCCTATTCACAGCCACGCTCACGCTGGCCCCCGCGACCCCTTAACCTCGTCGGAAATATCTCCGAACTGTACACCCAGCACACCGGGCAAAGCCCCATGTTGAAAAACATCAGAAAAAGCGTAAACAAATATCATGCTCAGCACCAGGGCCCACACCGCCCTCCCCTCCACGTGCTCCACCACCGTGAGGCACGTGCCCAGCCCCGCCAGCGCCGCCGCCATGCCGGCGATGCTGGCCAGGAGGAGCGACCGCCGCCCGACGCGGTCGATCACGAAAGTTGAGAGTGTGATGAAGGTTAGTTTGGTCAATCCGACTCCGACGGTGGCGGAGGAGCTTCCGGCGGGAGGTGACGCCGGCTTTCTTGAAGATGCGTGGGCCGTAGAGGATCACGGCTTCGGTTCGGTGGCATGCTCGAAGAAGTGGATGCCGACTCCGGCAATCAGCATGCGGCGGACGGTCGGCGTTTGCTGGAGTAGCAACTCTTCCCACGCGGATGGTGATTTGTTCGGGAGTTGCCTCGATTTTTTGTCGGTGTCGGCTGCCTTTCTTATGTCGTCTAATCGACGTTCGGCTTCTTCGCCGTTGTCGCAGACTTTATATAGGACTCTTCTGGCTTCGGAGATTTTTCCCTGCATCAATGGCAAAGCCAGAATTAATAAACAAGGCGGAAGGAAAAAAAATATAAAAAAAAAAAACTGAATTTTTTCCACATAAATTGAGCATAGGGGTTTTGATCTGTTTCAGTTTAAGGTAATCCCACCATCCACCAAATTTATTGGCGTTTGTTTGTCAGTAATCTGATACCGTATTTTTATGAAAATATCGCTTTATATTTATCATAAATGATAAGCTTAATTCTTGATTATCGTTTATCTTTCTTTCATGACAATCACTTTATTTATAAATGAACCCCACCATACTCTATATTGTCTTTCTTTCACTGACAATCACTTTATTTATAAATGAACCCACGATCTTTATAATACTCTTACTTTATTTACTTTATCTACATTTTCCTGCATCTAACGGCAAAGCCAGAATTAATAAACAAGCGACTGGGAAAATATAGGGAAAAAAAAAAAACTCAAACTTTTTTCCATAAATTGAGCATATGGTTTTTGATTTGTTTTTGGTTTAAACTTTAAAGTAATTGGGTAATTCTTAGTGGACAGATTATGCCCTGAGTAGAAAATGTTATTTTAGACTTTACAAATTTTATTTAGACTTTAAATGATTATTATGCCCTTATTCACTAATACACATTTGTTCTTGGACATTTATTAAAAAAAGCCCTTAGAAGCGGTTATACTTGATTGTCCAAATGCTATTTATCAACTTGGACGGTTATTAAAAAACATTTGTCCAAAAGTTGGGCTTGGGCGGTGGTTTTCACTGTTTTTATTACAAGAGGGGGCTTGGGCGGTGATTTATTAACATTAATCTAACTTAATTTTTTTTATAATTTCGTTTATTATGTTAGATAGGCAGTGATTTATTAACATTTGTCCAATATCTTCTTCTTTTTTAATTATTAATTTATATTTTAAAAATGGTATAATAAAACTATAAACCAAAACTTATATATCGTCCAATACCATAAACCATAAACCAAAAATCCTATAATAAAACCATAAATCCAAACTTATACCACATATATATATACCAAAACATCAAATAAATAAACATACACATCATGAAATAAATAAACATACAATCATAAACATAAATCGAATACACCAAAAACATGAAAATATATATCATCACAAATATATAATTTAATTACATGCTACCAAAATTTCAAACAACGATAACTTTCGATATTGTATGAATATAAGAATCGATTGTAAAAGGTACCGAATCAATCAATCGTTTTTCCATTTTCTCGATCTTTTCTTAGAGTAAGAATTGAGCTCCGTTCATAGACAAGCGCAAACAACGAATCAATCAATATAGTATGAATTTTTTATTCAATCAATAGTAATTTAAATAAATCGATAAATTGACTTACATTGAGAGGAATGTTCGTTAGAAGATCGGATTATATCTTCAATAAAAGCAACACACAAAATGTCACAATGTTCATTATCTCGTTGCCTTGGAACACATTGATCGATTCACCTTATTTAATAAAGCAAAAAAACAACATTTAATATAGCGGAAGAAACAACATTGATAAAAGTCGTACATTTCTTTTTTAGCACTTGTTTTTTTTTTTTTCGTTTTTTAGTTGACCTTTCTCGTTCATGGCCATAAATGTTAACAAGATCCGGATTGCCATATTCATCCTCATCTCTAATTATTCTACGGTATGGGCGTGGATTTGCGGGATCATCGAAAGATGATGCGAGAATAGTGAAGTTTGAAAAAGGATCATCAATTGTGTCGACATCTTCATCGACATAGTCATTGTCTGAAACTATTGTTAAATTTGTTTGTGAGAACCACAATGGACCATTTCTTATTAAGCGGAGTGGGGACAAAGAAAATTTGTTGAGCTTGGTGACCATTATGTAAGGGTCATCTACGTATCCCATTCTTCAAATCAGCGTGTCTGAACCCGAGAACATTCAACTTGGACCTGTTAGGGATCCTCGCTAACTACACTCGAAGATTGGTTGACGGTGAACAATATAGTCAAGTTCCCAAATGTTGACAATCTGTCCAAAGTAAGTAGTATTTGATTGATCCTTTGCGATTCGATAATGGACACTCCACTATGCATAGTACTTGTGGCATCATGATCTCGATATAAAATGTGTATCCGTTGTTAGATAACACTTGTATGAATACATATGTCTGTCGGGCATTACGGATAACCACTTAACTCTTTCATTCACTAAATTACATTTCCGTGACAACATATTTGCTACATAACCATTGAATCGGTCAACAAGCGTGCGATTGTGCTCAACTTAAATCCATGATCTATATCTCGGTGGGATTTCTCTCAACAAGTGATCGCATATCTTGGTCGATAAAAGGAAGCCGCGTCGGCCGTGTTTGTGAAATGCGCACAAGTGCATCCATGTTAGTTTCTCCATGCTAACACTTACAAGTTGACCCACCGGTAATGCCTTCACCTATCCATCCTATTGGTGTCTTAAGATGCTTGGAAGTCCAAATGCATCGACATTCGGAATAAATTCGGACCCGATACTCATTGCTTCTTCTACTAAATAGCGTTACGCAATCGTCCCTCGACTGGACTTATTCATCACATATCCTTTGAGCACTTTCATATATCTCTCTACACCATACATCCATCCGCCATCTGGCGGGACCACACATCCTTGTCTCGTGTACCAAATGGTATTAGGTGAACCATTATATCAAAAAAAAAAAAATGATGGAGGAAATACATCTCAAGCTCACGAGAGAGTCCCCACAATCGCCTCACGAAAACCAAGCAATTTTCTAGGATCTATGACCTTCTACTCATTGCCTTGAAGAACCAACATATCTTTGTTATGGTTATGCACACATTTTAGGGCAAGATAGAGCGTATTGCAATGGGCGAAAAGTCTCCATGATGACATGATAGTCATGCGATTTGATTCATCGACCTCACGCCATCATCGATACAAGTCTCGTATGTTGGAGGAATAACCCTCTGGTACTTTCACATCCTTTAGCGGTGAGTAACTCTTTTCTCTCATTCTTGGACAAGGTGTGTGCGGCGGGGGAGGTAAACGGTTGACCCCTTTCTCTAGGCACATGTTTTAATTATGCTCTTATTACCATATCAATCATATCCATTCTTGCATTGTAACCATCCTTGAACTTCTTATCGGCTAGGAGAGTGTTGAGCAAAAGGTGGCACTGACGTTCTTCTCAGCGTGCATTAGATCGATGAAAGTGTCTAACATACAACTCTTTCGATAGGGCAATTGAAAGAAAAATTGATTCCTTCTTCTGGCCGCTAGTGGGGACACTCTTTGCGAAGATCTTTCCGTCTTGTGTGTCGATATTCTTCATCTCATTCAAAAATCCGAACGACAATAAGCGTGGTGCTTCTTTGTCTCAATTGTGCCATCGAATGCATCGGCCATTATTACGTACTTATGGGTTGGGTCCAACCACCTCCTATGTCCCATATAAGCGGTCTTCCAACAATGACTCAGCGAATGTGATGTGTCTTCTTGGTACAACAAGGACATACATCGACCCCCTTTCTTTATATCCGGATAGATTCGTAAGCGGAAAGTCATTGATAGTTCAAAGCGGCATGACCTTGACTTGAAATTCTCCTTTCTACAAGCATCATACACGCCGACACCCTCATCTCATGAGCTTCAAGTCCTCTATCAAAGGGCGGATATACATCTATGTCGTTACCCGGGTTGTTTGGGTCGATATCAACATGAACAACATCATGTAAATAAACTTCATGCACAACTAGGGTGAAAGGTTATAAACTATGAGAATCACTGGCCGTATACTATGGTTGGTACTTTGGATCCGAGCAGTTCATTACGCCCGGTTGAGAGTGCAAACGCCCAAGTGTGGTGGCTCGTTGCCTTAAGTCTGGATGCGACATCGAATGTCTTCTTTGGGAATTGAATCGGTGAGGTGTCTTAGCATTCCATCTTTGATCTATCATCATGATGCCAAGTTAAATTTCTAGCATCCTGTATTTACTATACATTCTCCTGAATCTTGGTATTATTGGAAAGTACCACAACACCTTGGCGGGAGATTTATTTTTCTTATATCCTTCTCCCCACACTTGGGACATTCATCGAGTCTGCATACTCCTTAGAAATAAGATACAATCACCCGGACAAGCATGAATTTTCTGATGTGTTAACCCGATGGACTTGACCTTTATTTAGCATCATATGCTCTCTTAGGCCATACATTTCCATCCAGGCAATAGACCACTAACTATTTCCAGCATACTTGTGAAGCACTCATCGGACATTGGTGAAACAACTTTTAGGTTGAACAATATCAACACGGTGGCCGGTTTTGTTGCCTTCTTACCGGACCCGCAGTGGTAATCAGCGAGAATCCTTAACTTCTCGACATAAAGGGTGATCTCGCGGATCGTCGTCATCCCCACTCGATGTATCAGCGATTCGGTACATCATCAAAATATCGCGTCATTGTATGTTCAAACCTAAAGTCAGTTTCTAGGTTGCTTGAGCTACATCTGTTTGGCCCGGTGAAAAACCCATGAAATGCGGAAAAAAAACATGAAATGCATATAAAACAGGGGTGAAGGAATGGTGATTCCATTTTTTTGCGTTTTAAGTCCATGTGTTGTGTTTTGCTTATAATCGAATGCATATGACAAGATAAGAACATAAAGCAATAAAGAACACAACAAATTATAGTGGTTGGAGACTTAAGCTCTACATCCACTCTCCTGTTCTAGGAAATTCCTTAAAATTTGGACTTATCACCCTCTCGGGCTCGCCTCGGGACTTATCACCCTCCACGGGATCGCCTACAAGCTTTCAGGCTAACTCACTGTAGCTTACTCACTTCTTCTCTAGAGTTTTCTGGCTGACTCACTGCAGCTTACTAACTCTTTACAACTTCACACAAACTACCTAACAATAGGGTTTGGGTTTGGTTGGTGTCTCCAACTAGGTTGAGATTTTCCCTTACAATGGTTTAGCCTCAATGCTAAGGTTGGGAAAATCTCTCTAAGCTTAGGATATATCGTGGGTTGCTTAGATTGAGTTTTAGAACACTCTTGAATATATTTGTATATGTACAAACTTGTGTTCTATGGTGAGAATGCTTGAGTGTATGTCTTCTTGGCTCTGTAGCATCTTTTGTTATATTCTCCACACTCTCCACACTTTAGAATGATAAAAGACCTTGTATTTATAGTGTGGATTTGAATGTTACCGTTGGAGAGAATCACATTCAAATCCATACTATTCTGTAAGTTCTGCGACTTCTTGGTGGTTTGTCTTCCTCTCATTGGTCCCGTCGAAAATTTGAATCTACTTGGCTATATTCTTGAGGAACCGAGTCTTGAGGAACTTACGAGTCTTGAGTTTTCTCGATTGATTCTTCTGAGTCTTGAGTGTCTTGATGACATCTTGAGTCTTGATCTTATCGAGTCTTCAGGATTATCTGAGTCTCAGGATTCTCTGAGTCTCAGGTTCTCCGTTTGTGTCTCAGATTTCTCTGAGTCTCAGGTTTCCCATCTGAGTCTCAGGTTTATCTGAGAGTCTCCGGTATCATCGTATGAGTCTCGAGGTTTCTCTGGTCTCGAGTTTCTTCTACTCGGGATTCTTGATTGTGGACTTCTCTTGATGGACCTTATGCGTCGAACATCTTGACACTCGGTGGTGAGGTTGATTCTTCCGACTTGGACATCGACCCTCGGTCACTTTTTACTTCTTGAGCCTCAGATCACTTTTACTTACTGAGCCTCAGATCACTTTTACTCATTGAGCCTCAGATCACTTTTACTTACTGAGCCTCATATCACTTTTTAATTCTTGACCCTCGAATCACTTGACTCGGGCTATCGATTTCTTCTTGCACGATCGTCGGCTCATTGTCGAACAACATACCGGATCAACATGTCGAGGATAGCATCGGTCGATTACATCGAGGTTAGCATATCGGTTTATCATATCGATCTCGATCACGTCGATCTCGTCGGTCTCATCTACATTCTCTTACGATCGCAACCTTCTCTTACGATCTTCTGGTGGTTTCTTTTTTATCGGTGGCTTAGCTTTTCTTCTCTTCGATTTTGCCTGACTCATCGATTAACTCGAAACTTCGTCTAACTCATCGATCTCGATCGGTTTAAATCTGACCTAAATCGATCTCGATCATCTACGCCGATTCCGTGAGTTCCCCTCAATTTGTTCTTTCGTTCCCCCTCAACTTGTTATCGTAAATTAGCTTCAATAATACAAGTTGATAATGTTTTTGGCATAATTCATCAAAACTAAAAATATCAACAACATCCGTCTCTTCTCTCACCATGATATGTCCAAGCGGTATATGTTTTTATCAATCTGGTGAATCATCAAGTAATCAAACGGACTTTCTCGACCACTAACGGTTTTCCATTCATACATTTCCAACATTGACATGGAATGTGCAGAATTCGGTCGATGTCTAATTGCATGATTACAAAATTCTTTCACCCCATTACTATACTAAATCGATAATCGATCTTGCTTTCGAACCCACTTTCGATCCATATAGAACTAGAGATGCTATATAAATGCAATATGAAGTGTTTCTTAAGATAATGTATCCTAATGTATTAAACTTTAAAAAGTATTACAATCTAATGCATACCTAACCATACTTAATCTACATTCAGTTTTTTAAGTTTTTCTAATTTTGAGATAATACATGCATTGATGTAAAAATACCAAATTTTTGAAGTTTAAACCTTTATGAATTGGTAAAATAATTGAACTCTATATGACAAAAAATGACATTGGTACCAAATTTTGAGTTTAAACCTTTATGAATTGGTAAAATAATTGAAGATTAACAAAATGACATCAACAAAAGTTTATAACAAAGTTTGATTATTACTTCAAATTCTAATGTACCTAAGGTTTTGTTGCTTCTCAAGACAATGTATCTAATGTACCATCAATCATCTAAAAGCAACACACTATCCATTCACCAAATCATCAATCAATAACTCAAATATATCTAATCTATTAATCTTAATTTATGTTTAAATCTTCACAAAAGCATATTATCAAACACCTTGAGTGCATCAATTAAACAACCAACCAACAAACCTAAAAATCATATAAATTCATCAACCAACCAAAAAATATATAAATTCACATTTTAATCACACATTTGCAAGAACATTCACATCCCAAAAACTAAATTATACAATCTATTCATATACGAAACAAACCACGTTATCCATTTCACCAAATCATAACACGTATATATATATACTAACATATAGATATATATATCTATCTATATATATATATATATATATATATATATATATACCATTAACCATATTTAACAATCTAACATATATATATACTCACAATCTATTCATATCTAAAAGCGAGAGCATTCACCATTAACAAACCTAACATATATATATACTAACATAGATATATATATACTAACATATAGATATACACACACACATATATATATATATAAAAAAAATT
This sequence comes from Stenogyne calaminthoides, assembly GCA_037126765.1. Lineage (NCBI taxonomy): Eukaryota > Viridiplantae > Streptophyta > Magnoliopsida > Lamiales > Lamiaceae > Stenogyne > Stenogyne calaminthoides. Next base: position 91,315 of record JBBCBC010000108.1, read on the forward strand.
ACCTATATATATAAATGGATATTTGTGTGGCAGTAGTGATAGTGGAGGAGGTAGGAGGAGGCAGTGAGGGATTGAGAAGAAGGAGGAGGCGGCAACCAGCAAAAACCTTGAGGTGAGGGATGGCAGTGGGAGGCGATGGTGGCAACAGCGGTTGCGAGGTAGGGGATGACGAGGAGGAGGTCGGCCGGGAGAGGTTGGGGAAAAAAAATGGATTTAGTAGAGGAAAAAATTGTCAGCGTAAATGAAATTTGCTTTCTACCGGGCGTGCGATATAAGGGTTTGGGGTTTGAAGGCGGTTTTTGAGCCATTGTCATCGATTTACCTTGGACGGCGATTTGAACCGCATTCAAGTGAATTGCCCTAGCGGTTCTTCTTAGCTCTCAAGTAAAATTCTTGGAGGCGGTTTATAGCTTCGCTATCTAATTTTTTTTTTATAAAACCGCTCTCGAGTTATAACTTGGATTTATTTAAAAAAAGGGTTATCAAGTCTTGGTATATCTGGCTTTAAATGTGTAGTAGTGATTAGAAAAAAAAATATAAAATAAGTTATAAAAAATACGAACAATAGGCAAAAATGCCTATTCTCAACTTCTGATATTCTTTTTTTCTTGCCTGTGGCTTAGTCAACTCACTTTTGTGCCCTTTTTTTTACCATTCTACCCTTCCGTAATCCCGTCCATCCCTTATCCATCTCGATCCCCCAAATTTTTCAACAATCAAAGCAAGACACGGACACAACAGGCGACCCGGCTCCACTTTCGACCAAGCAAACATATTTGTTAGACACATAACCAAAGCAAAATCAACTCTAATACCAATTTAAAGCTTGATGACAAGAACGTTGTCGTGGCGGAATCTAAGCGGCGTGCCGTAGCGATCATGAGGGCCAAGCGCCCATCTTTGGCGGTACACGCCCGACGAAAAAGGAAGGCGTAGTTGAATGGCGTACCCCATCAAAATGGAGCAGACATGAAGATAGCGGAGGCCGCCATGATCATGTATGTCGTCTTCGATATAATCGGAGATCCTTCCGTGATCAAAGATCAAACTAGGGCACATAAGTTAGGATTTGTGACAACTTCCTTGCCTTTCCTTTATTGTGAATTCCTCTTTTATGAAAATCATTGCTCCACTCATCACCCGATGTCTGTGAGAAAAAATAATTAATATTATTTAGTGAAAACAGCTAATACTGTTTAGTGAAACAAGTAATACTGTTAAGAAAATCATGGATCCACTCATCACCCCAGTATCTGCAGAAAAAATAACTAATACTGTTTAATGAAAATAACTATTACTGTTTAGTGAAAACAACTATTACTGTTTAATAAAAACAACTAATATTGTTAAGAAAATCATGGCTCCACTCATCACCTCAATATCTAAAAAACAACTAATACTGTTTAATAAAAACTACTAATACTGTTTAATGAAAATAATTATATATTACTTTTTAGTGAAAATAAAAAATACTTTTAATGAAAACAACCATTACTATTTAGTGAAAACAAATAATACTGTTTAGTGAAAACAAGTTAAGAAAATCATGGCGCCAATATCTAAAAAACAACTAATACTATTTAATGAAAAAAATCAATTATTTAGTGAAAACAACTAATACTGTTTAATAAAAATAACTAATATTATTAAAAAAAGACACCAATTATACGGCGCAACTGTCTCACCATAACCGAATATGATCGATATCATGGAAGCCACAGCGGCACATGCCAAGGCTTATTTGTTAACCTTTCTCTGCTGTGATAAATCATCATCGCCACTAAATGCTCCTACTTCCATCCTTTGCTGCTAATGAAAAAATTCTCTAAACTTTGCAGTCTACAAACTATATATATATATATATAAGGAGAACACAATTTTGTCAAATGAAGTCAAAGTGAACGCTTGAATTCCTCGTCCTACCCCACTAAACACAATCTGGGAAAGGACCAATAAATAAATAAAATAATTAATTAATTGGTCCAGCTGGGTGTAGTATCTTATCCGTTTAAAAGAATAAAACGGACGGGGTGTAATATCCTCGTCAGCTTCTATATCTAATTTTAGACAAAATTTATATCTGATATGAGAAGGATCTCATTTAATCAGCGTATCACGCGAAATCTTGCAATATTCTATATTAATATTAAATTTAAAATATAAATATTTATTAAGTTTCATAGTAATAGTTTTTTTATTATAAATTTTGAAAAACTATTACTTGATTTAATAAATCTTAAAAGCAATTTTTTTTTTTTGCTAATAACCTTCAATATTAAAAAGTGTGGTCGTGCTTCATAGCAAAAAACATAGTGTATTAGACAAGGAGATTTTTGTTTGTAAATTGGATCTCAAATCCTAGATAAAGTAAGGAGAGTCAAAAAGTGTAAGTCAAATTATATATGCAAAGATTTTATTTCTTTGAACATATTATCTTGTAAGGGTTGGAGTACCCCTTGTACTCCAATATATTTTATAAAATTTCTTGTCTTATCAAAATAAATATATATATTGTCAGTTCAGGGTCCGAATGATAATTTATCTATCAATTAAGACCCAAAAGATTTTACCTATCGATTCAAAGTTCGAAAGATAAAAAATTATCAATTCGATACCTAAAAGATAAAAATTGTCAATTTATAACTTGATAATATTTAGACTATGTTTGGCATCTTATAATTTATATCTTATATTTATATACATAATTAATTCGATAGAAGAATCTTTTAAACCTTAAATTAAAATTTAAAAATGAAAAGTTGGATAATTGTTTAAAAGCCTTGAAAAATAATCATTAATCTATCCACTATATATTATTAATCAAATAATGTTTATGTAATCTTGTTAGCTTTCTGTCACAGTCCACAGGTATCTGTTACTCAGGCACTTCCCTCGATTTATTCACCGATTGAAGGGCCAACAATATTGGTGGGTGAATTTTCTATTTCTCTCTTACCCCAAAAAAAAAAAGTTTATTTTAATGAATTAAAAACATACATATACGTAATATTGTTTTTACGGTATATTTGTGGCATCTGTAATATTATTTTTACAAATGATAGATTAAATAAATACTTGATTAATATAAAACTAAATACAACTACCTCCGTCCCAAAGAAACGTGCACGTTTACTGTTTTTACGTGTTTTTGCGAGCGAGATTTTTATTAGTATTTGAAATGATAAAATAATTTTTAAAGATGCATGCAATAGATGAGAGGTAGATCTATAATACCCCTCTTTAAAAATCACTTTATCATTTAAAATACTAATAAACAACTCGCTCTTTAAAAACTTCGATAATAAAGTAAGTGTGCACACTTTTATGGGACGGATGGAGTATTAAGTTTATTTAAAATTCCGTCTAATATTAATGGTTCTACACCAGTTTTAATAAACAAATTATTTAATTTAACTTTTTCTAAAAATTAACTACCATAATATAATATACTTGTAAAATTGTTAGCATGATCAGTTAAGTAAATTTTGACATTAAGAATTAAATAAAAATAATTTTGTTGAAACATTATATTTGAATTATTTAAAATCTTTTAATCAATAAATATATTTAGGGTGTGTTTTGAAACACTTAAAACAGCTTTCAGAAGCACTTATTTTCAAAAGCTGTGAGAGGGAGCTTTGAAAATAAGTGCTTTTGGAAGCTGCTTTAAGTGTTTTAAAACACGGCATTAATGTCCTTCATCATTATTGGATTAGATGGGACCAAATATTAACAAAATCAATATGATTCGGAGAGTTAAGAAAACTAATGGAATTAAAGATTTACAATTTAATGAGTTTAAATATTTTTATATGGTGAATTAAGTAACTTTATGAAAATAAAAAATTAACTAACATTTCATAATTCCAACATCAAAATATTTTAAAAATAGTAGTTATGTTTTGAGATTTGTTAAAGCTGGTTTTTCTTTTTCTGAGAGCATGACCCTTAAGTTATCGCGATTAATATTCTTGTATAATATAAGTCACACCCTTGGGTTATCACTACTAATACTCCTCTGTAATATAAGTCACACTCTTCAATGTTATGAGTAATACTTTTTTATAGTAAAAGTCACACCTTTTAATTATCATAATTAATACTTTAATTATTAATATAAGTCACTTCTTAAGCAGTTTCATAAATTCTTGTGTAGAACTTGTTAATCCTATACTTTACTTTTTAAAAATATTTCATAATTTATCTAAACTATACAAACCAAAGCGAATTTGATCGTATGTGGCGGTGGGCCAAACTTTATATGAAAACATGTGAAAATGTGGTACATACATATGCAAGTCTCCACCATCATTTAATTAGTTTTATTTAATTAATTAAATCTTCTCATTTATATATATTTCATATTTTACCCAATTTCATTAATTATATTAATTTTTTTACCCGACACGGACTCAACCGGCCGAACCCAAAACCGCAAAGGTGGTTTATGGTTCACCAACCGAATGGTTCATGGTTTAGGGTTCATAGTTTATAGTTTAGGTTTATATAATTAAATTTTTTTTAGCGACCGGATGACTGACCCGAACTCGAACCGGCGAGGTGGTTCATGGATCACCCGACCCGAATGGTTCATGGTTTAGGGTTCATAGTTTAGGGTTCATAGTTTTGGGATTCGAGGTTTATATAATTAATGAGAAGATTGAATTAATTAAAAGAAATTAATTAAATGATGGTGAGACTTTGCATATGTGTAGCATACATAAGAATGGACGTATAAGTTTGTGTAATAGCTGCGGGTATAATCAAATTCGACAAACCAAAAGCACATAGAAAAATGATACCAAGATTATATTTATAGGTTGACAAAATTACCAAACATGTGCTAATACATAATAAACGGATTTGGCATAAAATTATTAAAAAATGTGAAATTATATAATAAATAGTTGGTCAAATTACCAAAAAGATGTGTGATTACGTACACACAAAAATATATCAGTCAAAGTCATTATATGCAAAGTTGCGTGATACAAAAATGAGAGATTGCATAATAAATGATAGTTGGACAAAATTACAAAATTTATAAATCAATTAAATCAAAATGCATCTTTAGGTCCTTAAACTATTATTTTTTTATTTAGAAAAGTTCTTAACCTATTTTTTTTTATTTTAAAAGCCATTGAACTATTAATTTTTTGTTTGAAAAGGTGTCTAAACTATTTTTTTTTGTTTAATGAAGTCCCTAAACTATTGATTTTTATTTCAAGCTTTTTGGGTCTTTTTTTGTGAAAATTTTCTAAATAAACTAATGGACTCATTAAGTAAAACAATGGTCAATATTGACAATTTTGAGAATGATGATGTGTGTATTTCTTACTTGGTTACGTTAGATGATTAAAAATAAGTCAAGAGGGACTCATTGAAACAAAAATCAATAGTTTAAGGATTTTATTAAACAAAAAAAATAGTTTAGAACCTTTGAAAAAAAATAAATAATTGAAACTTCTTAAAAAAAAAATAATTTAAGCACCTTTAGACACAAAAAGTAATAATTTAAAGACTTAAAAATGCATTTTGCCATCAATTAATTCAGCCAAACATGAGACACAAGATTAGATAGAACATGCAAACGCCATCGACACATCATTATAGTCACCTCCCAAGTCCCAAAAGGCAACTAGTATATCAAGGGCAAAGATGTAAATAAATACGGGTTAAAATGAGATAACGCAAATACATGTAAATGATATATCAAGTGATTTATCACATTGTGATTAATGGTTTGAACATAATCACACGTAGGTGCACCTTCACATTCTTTTATAGAATATGAAAGAGCAAAAGAAAAAGGAGGTTGGATCAGGACATTCAAACTTATCAACGTAGGTACACTTATCTTTTTACCCAAAAAAACCTTAATGTAAAAATACTATTATATCATATAATTATTAAGAAAAAATTAAATTTACTAATCACACCCACTCTCTTTCACCTCGCTCCCAAATTCAATGAAGACAAAAACTTGCATGAACCCGAATTCACTTGTGATCTCGGTTTTTTTTTAGTATTCTTGTTATGTAAAAACTCTCCTTTATTATGCATAAAAACTATCAACTGTATTATGTACAAAAACAATCCTTTATTTAAAAAATGCTTTATATTTTAAAAGCGGTAAAAGTTTTTAATACATAAAAGTGATAGTTTTTTACAAATAAAAAATGTTAGTGTTAGTGTCTAGAAGACAATCTATTGTAAGGACATAATCTTTCGATGATATTAGGTTTGATTTAATAATATTATCCATTTAATTTTAATGTATGGCAATACACCTATTCAAATATTATGTTTTGATTGTTTGCATTTATTCTTAAATGCCTTTCCATGAACAATGTTGTCATTGAGGTTGTGAGAACTCGGATGACTTAAGCATGATTCTCAAATAGCCCGATCAAGGATCATGAAGAATGAGATATTGATGATGCGATTGAGATTGGTGTGCGATCTGCATCATACTCTTAGAGTGTAGTAAGATTTCACTTACTATGAGATACTAGGTATCTCATGATGGATCATATATTTTAGAGGGTATTGGTATACCCCATCAGAAACCGTTTGATGTAATTCCACAATATGTGTCCACGGGTGTCTCGGTTGGTGGGGAATGATCACGATACTCCTTTGACTTGAGGTCGATACACCACGACATGTGTGGAGTGATGAACTTTGACCATGACCGACGCTTGCACCCTTCCATGGGTATATATTTCTTAAATTGGGTTCATCACGAAATGCATGTGCGTGGTAGTTAAGCGAGAATATGATTCATTCCTCAATTTGGATTTAGAAATACTCATCTTCTAAATCATAATTGGATCTAAGTCATCGACCGATACGTTGTTGGGAGATGAATTTAATAAAAGTTTTGATTAGATCAAAAACCACGAGTATGACATGTTCGGGATAATCTTGATAGACTAAGTCGGGGTTTCGATTATAGATTGTTCGAGTTATCTGCACCATGTATAGTTAAATGGAATCTCGAGGTTAGATTTTGAAGACAACGAAGATTGATGAAAATGGCGAAGTGCTTGAAGACTAATTATGTCACGAAGACGAAGACTTCGGTAAAGTTCTTTGAAGACGAAGACTATTAAAGTTCTTTGAAAACAATGAGCTTCGGTAAGTTGCGAAGACCTTGCGAAGACTCGGTATGTCGTGAAGACGGCTAAAGACTCGATATGTCATTTGAGACATTGAAGACTGGGTTTGTGTGAAGACAACTGGCTGAAGATCTTGAAGACCAGTGAAGTAACTAAGAGACTGGAGTAATATCTTTTGAATGCTGGTATAACCTTAATGTTGGTATTTGAATATAATCTATCGAAGCTACTAAAGCTGAAAAAAAAAGCAAATATTCGAGAAAAATAGATATTGTCAAAACATTCATTTGCGAGACAAAGGAACTAAGTCTAAGTGTTGTTTAAAGTTGTCTCATTAGGAGAGATTGACCAAAAAAAGCCGTTTTGTTTGTCTACATTCCTTTGAACACAAGAATCAATCGGAGGAAGACAATCGTAATTTCTGCCGACCTTTGAAAGCGATAGGATACTGAATCATGTCGGTAGTACTAAGTTCAATTTGCAAAAAATTGGTGATTGGCTACATATTTGCATATTTTCTAAAACATGCAAGGGAGGTGTTCAAACCCTAAAAATAGTCGTTCATAAAACGGGAAGAGGAAACTCGTAAAATATCTCTTCGGCGGATAGTTTTCAAAAAAGTGACCTTGGTGAAGTTTTATAAATACCGGTGACCCTTTACATTGAGGTTACGGGGAAATTTCAAAAGCAACTCAAGAGCTCATTCGTATTATTGCAAATGGAAGCACTAGAAAAAACCTAGAATTTCCTCAAGTGTTTCACATTAGAAACTCACTATTCTAAGCCTAGAAGTGATAGATATATCAAAGCTTAGAAGAATATCTAGCCTTTGCATTAGTTCTTATTGTAAAGGATATCTCATCCCTAGTTGAAACCAACCCAAAACCCAAACCCTTTGTTAAGATGGTTTGTGTGTGTTTTGTTGGTGAGTTAGAGTTATAAAGAGTTAGTAAGCTACGATTGAGTTAGCGGAAAACTCTAGAAGAAGTTAATGTAAGCTACTTGTGTGGTCCCGAACACTTGTGTGTGTTTGAGTTAATAGGCTGCGGTGAGTCGGCGAGAAAACTCAAAAGGTAGAAAAAGTGAAGTAAGCTTCGTTGAGTTAGCTGAAACTTTAGGAAGTGGTTGAGAATTTCTCACGAAGATCGTGAGAGTGGATGTAGGAGCTTGAGTCTACGAACCACTATAATTGTTATGTTGTTTTGCTTTTGTACGCATTATTATCTGTTGCATGTTTTTCCTTTGAAAGCATAGTTCGATATTGGTTGGAACCAATCACTTTTGAACTTGCATCAAATTGATCTGACCTTAATCATTTTGTTTTATTGAAGGAAGATTTTCGTAAGGTAAGCAGTATAAACTTAGGGCCAACCATTAGCACACTTGGTATTGAAGAATAGATAGTTACCAAGCCCGAACCCTTTCTACTGGGAGTTGAGTAAGATAATTATCGATCCAGCGCCTCGAGGATCTACGATAAACTCGAGGCTCGGTTGAAATTTGTCGAAGCTTAAAGCGATTCGGGATCATTGTCTCGATAGACTTTGACTCGAGGCGATCCGTGCTTCTCGGGGCGAAAATCATTAGGATAACGACCCATCGACCTCGGTGAAAAGAAAAGTTTTAAAAATCATTGAACACGTGTATTCCCCCATTGCGTGTGAGACTGGTGCTGCTGGGACTGACAAGTGGTATCGAGGCGATTGGTTCATTTTGACCACTTGCTTTGGTAGCCGTAATCTATTTTCTTTGAAAGACTTTGGTGGTCTCTTGAATAGATTTGTTTGGCGATATCTTCTGAGGCTCGATCATCATGCCTTAAGAAACTTCCTATGTTCTCTGTTGAGAGCTATGACCTATGGAGATTGAGAATCTGAGGGCTCATACGTATTCAAAACATGAAAGAATGTGGAAGTGGTTTACGAAGGACCATTCAAATTCTTTGTTGTGAATCAAGAATCATAAATCTTTGAGAGGAATGATCCGGAGATGAAATTCAAAAGCGATGATCAACTCACTCTCGATGAGAGAAAAGTTAGTCGTCTGGACTACATTCTAAAAGATACTTTGTATAACACTTATTGATGATGGTGTTATGGGGATGATTTCTCTTTGTGGCGCAAAGAAATTTGGGACACACTTTAACATTGTGTGTCAAGGCACATATCATATTAAGGAAAACAAACTTTATGTTCTTTATTGGAAAGTTTGATAGCTTTGAAATGGAAGATAGTGAATCCATTGACAAACTTGAATTGATTCACTAGCATCATGAATGATCTGAGTGCTCTTGGGAAAAAGATACCTGAGAGAGAGAAGTGACCTTTGAAAATTCTTAGAGGATTATCTAAGAAATGGGATATACATGTTTGTGGTGATTGAAAACACAAAAATATTGATTCCATGTCATATCAACAAGTTTTTCTGAGGCTGAAAGCTTATGAATTTGTGATTGACAAGAAAACTAAGAAATCGGCGGCAAAAGATGATTCTTCGTCTAGCGAATGTGGCTTTCAAAGCCAAGAAGAAATCTATGGAAGTCAGAGTGCGAGAACTCACTTGCCAAAATCGAGGATGGCGGGAGGATAAGCTAAATCGCGATGGCAAGGAGGTTTGAAAAGACTCAATAGCGAATATGGAAATAAAAGAAATATTCTGGGGAATCACGTAGTACAAGAGACTCGAGAAAATTTGAGGCCGGATACTTGAGAAAAGGAAGGAACGGGAAAATTTGAAGGATCTCATCCGAGAAGAAGGACTCCAAGACCAAGGAGGAAAGTGATCGGGATGATGATATAGCGGATGATACTGAAGCTATCGGGAAGAAAGGTCACTTTCAATATGGTATCTGAAATTTTGAGTGCTAAAAAGAAAGAAAAGGAGACAAGACGAGAGAGGCGGGAAGATCTCCGGCCAAAAAGCTATGATTGCGAAGAAGAGGAAGAACGATGCGAAGAAGGTTCGGTTCCTCGGATGAAATTTTCTCAGAGTGACATTGATGATGTCTATCTTATGGTATGGGAGGTAAATTCTTCTATCTCATTTGTTGCTCCTACACAAGCACATGAGTTCTCAAGTTCATTTGTAAACAATAACTTTGACACAGTGGATTCATTTGAGAATCTTATGAAGGACTATTGCGTGTTACAAAAGAACTACTCACTTTGAAACTCAGCGAGAACAACGAGAGAAACTGCTGAGAATAAAGTGGAAAGACTCTAAAAATCTGAGATCGACTCTCCGATTGATGGGAACTCTTGATGGTGGATGTTGAAAGTACAACTCTCGAAAAAAGAAGGTGATAGAGATCTGAATGGAAAATTAGAAATCCACTAAAGAGATTGACTTATTGAGGCGGAGTTCAATGACCTCTTTGAAGCATGAAACTCTAAAGAAATGTGAGGATAGTCTTGTGAGAGAAAGTTAGCTACATTGAATTACGCATCTAAAGTGATAGATGAAATTCAAAGTTATCAAAGACACGCAACTATAAAAATTTGGATTGGGATACATTACGGGGAACCTCACAAGGTCTTACGAATCTTGCTTCTAGTAGAACCAGTGTCTTTGTTAAACTAGTGGCATCTAATCTTCTTCTTGAAGAAGCGCCAGAGTTTTAAACAAGGGTAAAGGACCTATGGTTTGGAAAAAGCGAAGGTTCGAGGGAAGAAAGCCGGACCTCGAGGAAAAAGGCTAAAAAACTGTGACTTTTCGGTAGGAAATTTTCAGGCGATGCTTAAAGGCTCAAGCTAGAATACCAACCTAAGAGATATCTGTTTTGAACCATCAGGAGGAATTTTGGAAGAGAAACATTCAACGAGGAGATATTCTTTGAAAAAGACGATTCTCGATTCTTTGAAGCGACCCCAATTTTAATGCGAAACTGAACCCAGAACTCCACTTGCCTAGGGTAAAGGTTTCTGAAGACTGATCGTGACAGATATCCAATTTGCACCAAAGCTAAGACACTTGAACAAAGGCTGAACCAAAGAAGAACTCTAAGGCTCATGTTCATGCTAAAGGTGGCACTCATGCCGCGAGATCTTGCCAAAGGCTCCTTGGGTGGTGAATGTGTATGTAGATGTTTATAGGGAGAACAAATCGACGGCTCTAAAAGTGATTAGAGTTGTTAAGGCGAATTTGGGTTCCAAAAAGTACATCTAATTTGGTAGGACCCTACACCAAATAGGTACCTAAAATAGTCTATTTTTGGTGAAGGAAAAGACCTTGTATTTGAATGAAAACAACATAGCGATGATTGGAAATGAAATAGCTCTTTTCTTGTAAGTATCACAGGCCGGTTGATGTTCAAGACATATGACGAGGATATAAACAACTAATCCTTTGACTATGTTGAACAAAAAAGACCCTCAATTCACATTTGGAGACAATTCAAAGGACAAAATGAAGGATATGGAACTATTGAAGTTATTTCTATTCATATCCTTTATGTTTCATATGTGTTTGGTCTAAAAGCATAACTTAACTTTCTGTCAGTCAATTCTGTGACAAAGGATTCGGTGTTGAGTTCTCAAAAAGAACTTATGTTATGTAAAAGACAATACTTCATAGAAAATTTCTATTTGGTACTAGAAAATGAAATGTGTATCTTCTTTGATTGGAGTTCAACTCCTAAAGATACATGTTTGGTTGCAAAAAGTTCATGATACCCGGTTGGTTGTGGCACAAAAAAGAATGAATCACTTAAACTTCAAAACCACGAACAAACTTGCAAGATTAGTACTTGTAAGGGGTTACCCAATGAAGTGTTAAATAAAGATCATGTATGTGATGCTTGTCAAAAGGAAAATAAATCGAGAGCATCTTTCAAAAGCAAAAGTAGATGTTTCTCTTGATAGAATACTACAATTTATTACATATGGATCTCTTTGGTCGGTAACACTGTGAGCACTAATGGCTAAGAAAATACACTTGTGGTAGTTGATGACTACTCTAGATAAACATGGGTCATATTCTTACTCAATAAAAGGGACTCGAGACAAAACTACTTGAACTCTTGAAAAGGCTCTGTTTGAAAAGAATAAAGTGTGGTCAAAATCGGATCGGATAAAAGAGGCCAGTTTATCAATCATATCATATCGATTATTGTCTGCGACCAAATGGAATAGCTCATGAAACATGTCCATTTTGCCAAGGACCACCTGTGAGAATGGTGTTCTTTGAAGAAAGAAGAAATAGGACTACGAAGAAATTTACAAGGAGACGATGATTGCTAAAACAGTATTCTAAGAAATTTTGAAATTTGAAAGCTATCAACCTTTGCATGCTACTCTCGAGAACAAATCCATCTTTGACCAAGAACGGAGGAAAAACTCCATATAATTTGTGGAATGAAAGGAAGCCTCTTGTTTCTTTCTTTCCGAGTGTTTGGTTGCAAGTGTTTCATACACAATAATGGTAAAAAGATCAATTGAAAACTTTTGATAGCAAAGGCGATGAAGGGATATTCTTAGGATATACGAAGTCGGGTAAAGCCTTCGAGTTCTGTTTGTAGGACTCTTATTGTGGAAGAAACACCTCATTTTTGTTTTTGATGAATCTACTTGTGTTCGGAAAAGCGAGGAACATGACTCGGAGAACTGATCAAGAGAATCACCCGGACTTAGCTTTGAAAAGAATGATAAAACATCCTCTGAACTGAAAAGAAAGAAGTCGGTCACTTTCATGAATGGGTAGATCGGGATTTCGAGACAAAGAAGTTCGAGGATGGAAAAACTTCGAGGATGGTGAGACTCGGGGATGGAAATTCTCCTTTGAAGGAAAAACCAACCTTACTTTGGTGACCAATCTAAACATACCTGCGATTCGAGACTTCGGTATGTAATGCGATGAAGATGTGGTCTGGCGGTCGAAGCAAACTATCGAATGACCAAGTTCTGTCTCGAGGAAAGCCTTGTATGGTCTTAAGCCAAGCACCCGACATGGTATGATACCTTTCTCGATTTCTTCTTGCCATGGTTTTATCAAAGGTATTGATGGGACATTTACGAGGATAGAATATGGGAAAGACATCTTCTTATTCGGTTATGTAGATGACATCATATTTGGATCTCGAATCGAGATTTTGTGTGAAAAGTTTTCTATGATGAAAGGAAAGTTTGAGATGTCAATGATGGGGAGATGAATTTCTTTCTTGGACTTGAATTGAAACAAACTAAGGAAGGAATTTTTCATCAATCAAACAAAAACACGGTTCTCGGCAAAGTATGGTGTCTAAATTACAATGAGTTAAAATTCTATGAATACTAACTACAAGATGGATCTGAAGGAAAATCGATAAATCCTGCTTGATTATAGAGGGATCATTGGATCATTCTTTATATCTCCTGAAAGTAGGCACGATATAACCTTTTCTTTGTTGGGATATGTGCGAATTCGAAAGCTAATCTAAAAATTTAGTCACATGGATTTGCAAAAAGATTCCAGAAATATCTTAAAACCTTTGTGAATAGAGGATTATGGTATCCGGTAATGATAACAACAGATTGTTGGTTATTGAGATCTTTGCTTATGGAGGATGTTAAATTAATGATGGTACGAGAACTTGTCAATTTCTTGGAGTAAATGGTGATATCATAGTTTTTAAAAGAAACAAACCTCGGTGGCAACCCTTGGATAGAAGATGGGAATATGGATTGTAGGGACATTTGTTGTGTGCCTGATTCTTTGGCTCGGAACAACAATTGAGGGATTATAAGATTATAGCCCGATGAAGTACATATTTTGTGATAATAATAGTGCAATTGCTATTACACAAAATCATGTGCACACCGGATGTAAGCATGTTGATATCGAGACATCACTTCATCGAGATCATATTGAGAAGAAAGACGCCGAATGGAAAATTCATCTTGATAAGATGGTGATATCTTGACTAAACCTGCATTTGAATCAAGATTCGGGAACTATCAGTTGAATTAGGTATGTTGGATCCGGTGAATAAAATCGAAAAATTGAAGGTTTTCGGATGCATGAATTTTTCGAAGGTTTTCTTTGAAAAACTTCGAGGATAAAATTGAGAATCTTAAAAATGAGTCTTGAAAACTCGGTTATCACGAAGATCGATTTTCGATATTATTATGGACATTTATCAAAAGTCAAAACTTCGAGTAAAGGCGATGGAGAAAATTAGTCTAAAAAGTATTGACTAAACAAACACATTTATTGTCTGCTTTGAATCTCGATAATCATTGGCAATAAATGACAAAACACTGAAAAATAATTAGGCGGACCTTTTGAAATCCAGGAAAGGATGAGTTGCGAGGAGCGATAATTAAATGCACTTTTCATTAATCACCAATAGAGATAAATTGGCGGCTTAGTATTTCTGACATCGTTTTTCATATACCCGTTTAGTCGGTTTTTTAATCTCGATAAATTCGATTTCTTCATCTACAGCGATTTTCCGCAAATCAAAATCCCATATCCATTGAAAAATTTCTTTCAAAATCCTATTCAAAAAAGCCTTCATCTTCAAAACACTGCCTTGAAACCCTCGATTGCGAAATTTTCACCTATCTCAAAACCCTTCGGAAATTCTCCAAAAAATGACACTTTACGTATATGACAAACTCGCCATTTCAATAAACCTTGGAAATGCGAATATGTTTTTCTCTAAGCTCGTCGATGCAACTCGCGAGGAGGGAGGTGTTGCATATGATTAGATTTGTAAAAGCTTACATGCACAGTGGCGAATCAATGAGAGGCGAATATGAGAAAGAAGGTAATTGAGTTTTATCTCTAATATGCGATTAGATGATGAGAATTGCATAGAATCTCGTATAAATAATCTCTAGCATTTGGAGCATGGTTAGAAATATGTGGATTTTGTTGGGGAATTATATATTATTCCTAAGAATCTAAATGCCATATATGAGTTAAGTGATATAAGTGAAGACCCCTACGGTATACATGATGGGTAGGTAACAAGAATATTTGGATAAAATTCTGAGCATCGATAAAGTTTGAAATACTCTGTGAATAAGAGGCATTTGAAGCCTAAATATCGAAAAGTATTGTTGGATATTGTAAGCAAAATGCATCATGAGTAAATCTGGTAGTTTTGAAACGGAGATAAATGCGCCTAAATTTAAGGCTAATGGCGGCGATTGAAGATTCACCTTCCACGACATTCAATTGGTTTGCACTATTTGATCAAGGTGGTGGTGATCCAAGCGAACAAATTGAGGAAGGTGAATGGCTGTAGTTATCAAAGGAAAGATTCTACATCGACCAAGATTGCATTTATCTTGGAAATGTCTTGCGAAGGCTAACTGAAGAAATTGAATTTATGAATATGCGGTTAGATGACAAGCTAGCATAAAATGATTCAGAATTAAAAATTTGGGCGTATTAGAAGAAAATATGTGGATTTTGTTGAAAGGCTTATATATTCTAGAATCTACTTGTAAATATATCAGTTAGGCTGATAGGGGTTGAAATCTACTTGAGGTTGATGCTCAAGCAAAATATTGGATATGTGCGGGAGGCAGGATTTGAACATTTGAATAAGAGGCATTTGAAACCTAAAATATCGATTGTTGGATAAATTGTAAGCCAAATGCTTCAAGGACCTGGTAGTTTAGAGAAGATAAGCATGTTAAGACTCGGATCGAAATTTAACGGCGATTCTTGAACTTGGATCCACGACATTGAATGAACCATTTCTAGATCCGAGGGTGGTGATCTTCCGAACACTCTGAATCTACTGTACGATAGCTCATGCAGATTTCAAGAAAGATTCATCTGACGAGGATGCATTTATCTTGGAAAAGTTCATCTTAGGCCGGACATCTTTGCGATTTGAATGCCTATCGACCTTGAGGATATATTCTTTGGGACAAAGAACCACGGTGTATATTACGAAGATCAAACACTCCGGAGATCTTTGAACATTGCTTAAATACGAGAGGGAAGAGTGGTGGAATCATAGAGGGCTGAGGATTAACCTGGCCAAATTCTCGAGGTTTGAGAAAAAACCAAAAATTTGAGAATGAAAACTGGCGATTTTGATGAATTAGTGAAAAAATAAGCTAGTGAAAAAAGCTTTCTTTGAAGAAGTTGATGCTTAGGCTCCGTGATCAAAATAAAGATAAAGATAAGGAGAAAGAAAAGAAATGCGAAGGAGAAGGAACCTCGGATAGATCTTGAAGAAAGAAGGCGAGAGTCGGATGGGGCCGATTCTTGCGTCTTTGAACCAAGTGATGTCGAACAACCTTAGGCCGAAGTTAGCATTCTTGGTACCTTTTTAGCCTTTGTTATACATTATATGAGATTCTTGAAGTACCTAACTTTAAATTTGATGTTTATGATATATCGGTGAGGCTCGGTTGGGCACCTGACTCGGTTGGAAAATGTTGTACAAACTCGATTGGTTGATTTCACCAATCTGGATGAGTTAAAGAAGATAGATCGAGGATGGAAGAGATACTAACGGGTCGATCTCAAAAGCTTGAGAATCTAAGCTCTTCATCAAGCATCTTTGCAAACAATTCTCACAGACAAAGATGACTCGGATGGAGTTAGTTACGGCGACTCTCAAAATCGGAAAAATGGAGAACATGAGTTCATCATCGATATCTTCAAACAACTCTATCAAGTAAAATTAGCTACATTAGATGGAAAGATTGATGGAGTACATACGAGCTTAATGCCAACATGAAGCGGATGTATCAAGAAAGAAGCGCCTATCTTGAAGCCAAGGTGATTAAGGAAGAATGATCGGATGATCAAAATAGTTGTTTGAAATGGGCTCTCTACTCGTGCCAAGATGTGGAGATGATGCGATGTCTTCTCAAAAGCAGTTTGCTCCTCTTCCGGATGAGTTCTCGATGGCCAAAATTACATGATAAAGGCTGAAGATGAGCATAATCGGTTGGCGAGGAGAAGTGCACAATATGAGTAAAGAACAATACTATATGGATCTTTGCCTTTGACTCGATTACTCCCAGTATGGTGCAAAAAAGGGGAAAGGCACGGTGGTAAATTAAGTGAGTTGTTGGCCTGAACCTTGGAAAAGGCTCAAAAAAAAATTTGAAGGAAGAAAAATTGTTGTTGCCTTAAGAGAAATTGAACCCATTTGAGAAACTAAAGTTCAAAAAATTTGAGAAACCTATCTTCACTCAAACATCGAGCAAACCGTTCGAGGAAGTAATTTACGAGAAATTGGTGATAGAAGGATGGATTTGGAACAAAAGGGGAAGAAGAACAAACCCGGAAAAAGAAAAGCGGATTGCCTTTGTTGAAACTAAAAAAAGAAAAAAGCAAAGGTAGTTAAACCTACTCGGGGAGGAGGTGATTATGGATTTTTGAAGAATCGGATGAAGGACCCGGAAGAAGAAGCTGAAGCTGACCAAAGACTTTTGATACCAAGAAGACTCACGAAGGCCACTGCAGATTGAAAAGGAGAAAAAAAAAGCTAGCGCCCCGATGTCGGTGCTCCTCTCGATCGAGGAAAGAAGAAAGAAGAAGAAACGAAAAGAAAGAATTGGATTCAAAAAGTTTCTAAGCAAAAGAAGAAGTCTGAAAAAGACTTCGAAGTGGCAGCGCATTGACAAGTGGATGCGCCTCTGAGTTCAATGATGCATGGGAAGAGATCAAAAGAACGATACGGTTCTATTATGAGATTACGAGAGAATGGAGGGATATTTCGGATAAGAATGAAGCCTTTATTGAGTCTTCTTGACATTCTATCCTAAGTACGCAAAAGTTGGATCAACTTGTCAGGATGAAGAAACACTCGAGATAGTAGCTCTGGTCCATACATGTACCCAACTCCTAGTTTTGAGAATGGCTATGTAAATGGCAGCCATTTCTCAGGAAATAGCCCATTATCCCATCGGTAGGCCTAAGGAAACAACCACGAAATCATCAAAGCAAAGATGGCGAAGAAGAGATACTACGGGATGTTATTCAACTGGAAGTGCGAGAGGATGAAGTGGAAGAAAATGAAGACTTTGTATACATATTTTTTGATTCTCATTATGTCTGTAACTCTTATCCTACATCAATGAAAATTTTATCTTTATGCTCAAATATAATATCTCATTATCTTTTACATGTCTTGATATAAATTGTTAAAGAACTTGATTGGAGAAATATCATTTTGGTTGTAATAGATAAAGCTGAAACACGAGGATAGGTTAGATTTTCTAAAATGTAACAAGATGGTTTTGGCATCATCAAAAGAAATTGTTGGGAGATGAATTTAATAAAAAGTTTTGATTAGATCCCAAAACCACGAGTATGACATGTTAGGGATAATCTTGATAAGTGAGTCGGGGTTTGATATAGATTGTTAGGAAGTTATCGCACCATTTATAGTCGTGAGATATAGATCAAGTTAGATTTTGAAGACCTTTGAAGATTGATGAAATGGCTGAACCTTTGAAGACTTCGGTATGTCCTTGAAAGACACTAAAGACTCGATAAGTTTACGAAGACAACGAAGACTTCGATAAGTTCTTTGAAGACAATGAAGACTCGATGAAGTTCTTTGAAGACCTTTGAAGACTCGGTAAGTTCTTTGAAGAAAGACAGAACTCGGTATGTCATTTGAAGACAGAACTCGGTATGTCATTTGAAGACATTGAAGACTTCGGTATGTCTTTGAGGACTAATTATGCCTTTGAATGTTGAATGTTGAATATAATCTATCTGAAGACTACAAAAGCTGAGAAAAATGAAAATATTAGGAAAAATAGATATTACCCAAAACATTCATATATAGAGACAAAAGGAACTAAGTCTAAGTGTTGTTTTAAGGTTGTCTCATTTGGAAGATTGACCAAAAGAGCCGTTTTGTTTGTCTACATTCGAAGACAAAGAACCAATCGAAGTAAAGACAACAGCATGCTTTCTGCGACCTTTGAAAGCAGACGGACCACTGAATCATGTCGATTAATCTTAAGTTCGGTGCAAAAATTGGTGATTGGCTACATGGTGCATATTTCCTAAAACATGCAGGGAGTGTTCAAACCCAAAAAAATAATCGTTCATCAAACACGGAAGAGGAAGCTCATAAAGCTATCTCTTCAGCCGGATAGTTTTCAAAAAGTGACCTTGGTGAAGTTGCCTATAAATACCGATGACCCTTTACATTGAGAGGTTATGGGAAATTTCAAAGCAACTTCGAAGCTCATACAAATATTATTGCAAATTGAAGCACTTTCGAAAAAACCTAGAATTTCCCCGGTGTTTCACATTGGAAGAACTCACTATTCTAAGCCTAAGTGATAGATATATCAAAGCTTAGAAAAGAGATATCCTAGCCTTTGCATTAGTTCTTATTGTAAAGGATATCTACACCTAGTTGAAACCAACCCAAACCCCAAACCCTTTGTTAAGGTAGTTTGTGTGTGTTTTGTTGGTGAGTTAGAGTTGTAAAGAGTTAGTAAGCTACGGTGAGTTGGCGAGAAAACTAGAGAAGAAGTTAGTAAGCTACTTGTGGTAGTTTGAACACTTGTGTGTGTTTGAGTTAGTAAGGCTGGGTGAGTCGACCCGAAAACTCAAGGTAGAAAAGTGAGTAAGCTTCAATGAGTTAGCGAAAGCTTTAGGAAGTGTATAAGGAATTTCTCTGAAGATGGAGAGAGTGGGCGTGGGAGCTTGAGTCTCGAACCTTTATAATTGTTGTGTTGTTTTGCTTTTTGTCTTTGCATTATTATCATTGTTGCATTTTTTTCTTTGAAAGCATAGTTCGCGATATTTAGATTTGGAACCAATCCGGTGAACTTGCATCAAATTGATCAGCCTTAATCCTTTGTTTTATTGAAGGGAAGATTTTGAAAAAAGCTAAAGCAGTATAAACTTAGGGCCGACCATTCCACTTTTACTTGAGTAGCTAAACGAGATAGTTACCAGGCCCGAACTAACTCTCGAGGTTGATTAATGAATGTTATCGATCAGTAACCTCGAGGATCTCTGATAAAGCTTCGACTCGATTAGGCTAATCTGAAGCACGGCGGCTCGAGATCATTATCTCGATGAACTTTGACTCGAGCCAATCCGTGCTTCTCGAAATGACGAAAATCATCGAGATAACGACCCGTCGACCTCGATGAAAAAAAAGTTTAAAAAATCGAACCGTGTATTCCCCCATTACACGTGTGAGACTCGTTAACAGGGACTAACTGCGTTAACTTGGACTTTGTGGCCAATGTGACATCGCCATCAATTAGTGATTAAAGATAATATGATTAAGTTATTTGAATAGACACTTCATCATGTTTCAAGATTTAATGTCAGTATTACATGAATGAAAAGGAAGTTATCGTAATATCCCATGTTTTTGAATTCAGGTGGTTGCCGCGTTTTCTTACAGCGTACCTCATATATTGAGAATATCGATTTGTTCTGCAGGGTTGATTAAGGCAGATTAGTTTAACTAATAACTTGATATATGAGAATTACATGGGTCATACAACAAGTAATTTCCTTTAAAAATTAAAGTTGGTTGATTAAGTATTAAATTGAATTTAATATTTAATTTATGGAGAATTAATAATATATTAATTTAGAATTAATTATTATTCTTGTTTCATTAAATTGAATTTAATTAAATCGGAATCACAAATAATATATGGAATATTATTGTAGGAAAAATCAAATCTATGAGATTTGATTTACAAAGAGGAAATAATATTCTAACAAAAGATAGCTTAAGATTTAAAATTTGGACTTCCTATATATATGAGATCCTAGGGATTAAATTTAAACCTTTCTGAAAACCTAATTTCTCCATAAAATCTCTAGTGAGAATTTTCCCTGCAAATTCATCTAAAAGGATTCATTGGCTTAAATCTGTGCGGATGCGCTAAGGGGGATTACGTGGATACTATAGTGGAGAATATGTGTACAATTCTTTGTAAGGATTCCCCGATTATGATTATCGTACTTAATTATGCAATTATATGTTTCGTTGTTTGTGAAATGTTTAATTGCGTTGCGCATGTATTCGTGTTTACGTGCCTCTATATTCAACGGTAGTATCAAAGCTCCGGGCTCTTGATTAATTGCATATTACCGAGGAATTAAAGAGTGTTTTTAATTGGTTTTGATGCGTGTTGCGATTCATATTGATTCAATATGTGCATATGTATATTTTGGGGTTTGACCCTCTTATTTTGTTTGCTTGTATGTATGATTGGTTTAATTCCTTCCCCATCGCATCACTTTTTAGGGTTTTTCAACCAAAAAAGCCACTTCGCTCCAGCTTTGAAGGGCAAAGTGTCGCTTGCGGCGATTAACCGCACCTCTCGATGCTCGTGCGGACCGCGCTCGGCCCAGCGTGATAGGCGGCGCTTTTCATCTCCACCTCCGGCTTTTTATGCGTAGCAACGCGGCGGTGGGACCCTCGGCGTGGCGATTAATCATCGTCGTCTTGGAAGTTCAATAGTGATTGAAGGTTTTTTTGGCCCGGCGGCCTTGGCGATTCACCTTGACCGAGCTCTGGTGGGTCGTCACCCTCGAGTTTGGCGGCGGCGATTCACTTTGCCCAGCGGCAGCATTGTGGTCCGCCGCTTCGATGCAATGATGATTCGAGTTGTCAGCATGTTTTTTTTTTGCTTGCCCCGTGTCGACCGTTTATGATATTTTTGTTTTTCATTGTTCTTCCGATATTGGATGTTGGATGATGATGAATTAGACAAAAAGCTGAAACTAGGTGTAACAGTTGGATTAGGATTTTTGGTTTGCAGTTGGATCTGCAATGGGATTAGTGATGTGATGGAGAGAATTTTGTTTTGCAACATTATTTTGAGCCAGGACCCTTCCGGCGCCAATTTTAGAAATTTTCTTTTGAGCCCTAATATTTTAATAAATTAAAATAGTTTTAATTTAATAATTATTAAATTACTTGAGTTGGACTTGAAACACATTTATTAGTTGGACTAATAAAACTAAATTAATTAGATTAATTAAATTTAAAAAGGTTAATAATTAATCGAATGATTAAGCTTTATTGCTAAAATTTGATTTTAAGTTTCAAAGTTTAATATTTAATATGTTATTAATACTCACATAGTTAACTTATTTAATTTAATTAGATTAACGCATTTATAGTCTCCATTTTAATTGTTTGGGTAGCGTCACCCATATTAAGTGTTAGTCGTTACAAAGTCATGTTTGGGTGGCGGCGCAATAATTGCTCAAATGTGATGTAGATTAACATATTGGATCTCGATTAAGCAATTAATACTCGGATTTAAAAGCGTTCCTCATTAAAATATAATTTTTCATTAAATTGAGGCGATGTCTTTCATCAAAATTAAAAGTAAGCAGGAGATTTCACTCCAATGAGTATTTAAGACCCAAATCTTTTGCACAAATCTAATCTACTTGAGACTTTAATAGGGACGTGTAATGTCGCGTTTGATATTTATGCTTGAACTTAATTTTTATTTCACTAGCCCTCGTAGGAACAAAGTTAAAGGACATCAATCAAACTAGAGTTGAATAAACTAGGAATTGCGGTTTGACAATTGGTTTGGAGACCTACGATTATCTATTCTATAATTAGCCCTACATGAGATATTGTAATAGTAGGAATGTGGATCTGATCCATTACAATTTATATTTGATATAAATTTGTACTCTTCAAATGAGGTTGTTGGTATGTGAAAATAATGAAACAAAATAAATTTAAAAGGCCATATTTTATTTTGATTGTTGAATATTGATCATAGGAATTGTATGATAAATTCTCGTTTTATTTTATTTTATTGGTTGGTTGAAATTTATAAGCTGTCGTTGAGATGTATTTTGGAAACAAATAAATTGGCTAGGCAAATTTTACGGGCCTTTTGAAATGTGCTTTTTGGTGCTAAAGCGAAAAAGATTGATTACATATTGGACACCAAAATCCGGTTATCCACGAAGTTTTAGTCTTGAAGATGTTGAAGTGTTTATTGTTTGCAACTCGAAAAAAAGCATCAAGAGGATGCTTCCCATGCTGAGTATGTGATGTTGCTCGACATGACTCCCGAATTGCATAGACAACATGAGAAAATGGGTCCCTTCGAGATGCTCAAGTGTTTGAAGGATCTCTTTGATTCTGAATCTCGTTGTGAGATTTATGAAGTGATGAGAGATTTGTTCAGATGCCGGTTGGCTAAAGGTGCAGCTTGCACTCCATAGTGTATTTTTGAAATGTACAACTTGTGGCGCTAAATCATACAATTTGTTTACCTTTGAAACATGCACAACAAGTTTTGTGAAACAAGTTGCATGCTTTATTATAAACAAAGACACTAGCTATAAATTTAATATTAACTTTTGGTATATTTAAACTATCCAAATAAATTTATATAATTAATTTATAAATAAAAAATTATTTATCATAATTTCATAATTTAGATTTATAAAAATGTAATTAATAGGTGCATGATATAGTATTTTAAAATTATATTCAAATTCTACATATGATTATTATGATCTTTCGATCTTATATAACTTATTATTTAGTTTGAAAAAAAAAATATTTTCTAAGATTATATAAAGATTATGAATATATTTTTTAGATTTCTTAAATTTTACATTATATATATATAATATTTTTAGATGTTACATATATTATTTGTTTTAAAAATATTATTCATTGTTCTTTTAAAATTATGTACATAATATATATATGAGTAACCCGGGGCACATTACAGAATAATATAATTCTGAATCGTATTGTTGAATCGTGTTGTTAAACTAGAATCATGTTGTTAAGGAGTAATTACAAATCGTAAAGGAAATTACAAAACTCACTACAAAAACTGGTGGTTTTAACGGCGGTTTTTAGCGGCGGTTTTAGAGCCGTCGATAATTACGATGATTTGCTCGGCCAGTTTATTCGGACGGTCAAAGTCATCGATTTAGCGATGGTTTAGCAGCCAGTTTCAGCAGATTGCGATGCAACAGTTAAGCCAGCGGTTCTTCGAATCGAGGTTGGTGGGTTGAATCGGTGATTAACTCTGATTTTATCCGGCAGTTTTAAACACGTCATTAAGTAACGTCTTTGGGACACGGCGTCTAAGCCCCGCTGCCCGAAGCTGATTAGTAATGGTGTTTTGAGCCGTAGTTGTACCGCCAGCTGTGCGGCAGTTTTTAAAACGTCGCTAATCAGATGCTAAATATGATTATATAAACAATCTGAAAAACATTCTTTCCAGCGTTTTTTATAATTGATGCGTCCACCGCAGAGTAAATGGATTCGTTGTTACCGTCGTGAACATTAGCCAATTAAGCGATAATCGTCGTAGCACTCTTGATCGTGATAATTTTCTTACTTTTGCAATTTGTTTTCAAATTGTTATATATATATATATTTATAAATATATATATATATATATATATATATTTGAAATTATAATAATATATATATTTTGAAATTATAATAATATATATATATTTTTTGAAATTATATATTAATAATATCTATATATATTGTTAGAGAAATTAGACTAGTTTCGCTCAAAATTGTTAGAATTGTTAGATTGTTGGTTGAATAGGATGAGTTTAGAATTGCTAGAAATATATTAATAATTAAAAGCTCAAAATTGTTAGAAATTAGACTAGTTAAATATTATAATTGTTAGATTGTTGGTTCAATAGGATGAGTTTAAAATAATCTGATCAAAACTCTTGTCGAAATTATTTTGTAAATATTAAATAATATTACTTTATATATGTGTTAAATTAGTTTTATAGTATTACTTGTATATGCATGTTAAATTAGTTTTTTATAGTATTACTTGTATATGCGTATTTAATTAGTTTAGCTAGATGCAGTTAGAAATTAGACTAGTTAGATAATATAATTATTAGAATTGTTAGATTGTTGGTTGAATAGGATGGGTTTAAAATAATACGATTGAAACTACCGAAATTTAGGAAGCGATTTTAATTAATTGTTTTAATTAATTAAATAATAGTTTTAATTATGTAATTTATGTCGAATAGCATTCATATTTTTTTTATAATAAGATGGAAAGGTACTACGTGCTAGTGATAGTAATTACATGTTGGCGGTAACTGCAGACGGCGGCGGCCGGCGGTATTAGCCAAAACAGCAGCGTGTGGTCGGCCCGAAGGTAGTGTTCCTCGAGATAGAAAAATTTACCTCCTCCATGCATAAACAAAGCGGACATCATCAACAGTCATTGTCACGAGAATATCTCATCTGAAGAACTAGATCCTTCTTTAGATTGTTCTTCTTCTTACGCAATCCTAACCTTCTTGCTAGAATCTTCTGTCTCTCTTGGCTTGTCTCTCCTTTCTTTCTTTGGTTTTCATTTCGGAAGTGATCCTTTTGAAATGACCTTTCTTCTGGCCGATTGTAGCGTCTGTTGGTATCATCATCCCCTAATCACTTTCCTCCTTGGTCTTGGAGTCCTTCTTTTACGGATGAGGAACCTTCAACTTTATGGTCCTTCCTTTTTCTCGGTGGATCTGTCCCCTGACCTACGAGTTATTCACATTCTTGTACATGGTTCTGTAATATTTCTTATATTTTCCATATCTGCTATTGGAGTCTTTCGAACCTCCTTGCCATCGATCTTAGCTTGTCCTCTAGCTAATCTGATTTTTGGCAAGTGAGTTCTCGAACTCTATAGATTTCTGAGGATTTCTCTTTGGCCTTGAAAGCCACATTCTTGCTAGATGAAGAATCATCTTTGCTTTCCATTTCTTAGTTTTCTTATCAATCACAAACTTCATAATCTTTGATTCGGAGAAAACTTGTTGGTATGACATAGAATCAATGTTTTGGTGTTTTCAATCACCCACGGCATGTATATCCATTTCTTAGACAATCCTCTAAGAATTTTTTGATTACCCACTTCTCTTTGTGGGTATCTTTTCCTAAACATTAGCGGATCATTCATAATCTTTAGTGAATCGACTTCGGTTTATCAATATGATTCACCATCTTCCATTTCAAAAGCTATCAAACTTTCCAATATATGAGATGTTGGGAATTAATTGCGGATCTATTCGGGATGAATATTTAAATACAAATTTAATTCTAACAATTATTACTAGCATGAATAAATCCTATATTAATTTCAAATAATAATTCAACAACTAATCATGTATATAAGCAGTTCACATAAATCCTCGACGAGGGATTTTACGGGTTTATGTGAACTAACCTCTCGGAGTGACTGTGGTTGAGAAGATGGATCCGTTCACACGAACACACCAAAAAAAGCCTTTTTCAAGTATTCCTTATCCTTGTTCAACAATCCGATTGGTAGGAATTTCGCGAACAATTTAACAAAATGAAAAAATAAAATTATATTTTGCACCTTTGTGTATTTAATTTTTTCAACACATGGAATTTCTTGGGGATGAAACATTCATCCCCCTATTTATAGAGAAAATTGGTGATGCGAAAATGGTATTATTGTGAATACGATGGGAAAATCTTTTTCTTGGTCTCAAGAAATCTTGAATATATCGATATATTCTTTTCTCCATATTTAAAATATTCCAAAAAGTCCCACCTCACATGTTATGGAATTTTTCGAAAAAAATAAGGCCAAGAATTTCCAAGATTGGGATCTTCTTGAATTTTTGAGATATTCTTGTATTCCAAGAATACATATCTTCCATAATATCTTTTCAAGAAAATCAAGAAAATCTTTCCTTCCTTATTTTTTTCATTATTTTTAAAGAAGTTTCAAGATAAATAGCCAAGTGGGAGATTTCTTGAATTTAATGAGATAAACTTGTATTCCAGAATACTTATCATCATTCCATAACAAAATTGAAAAAATTTTCCCTCTTTTTATTTATCTATTTTTGAAAAATAGGAAAAATAGGCAACAATAATTTATTTTATTTTAAACCACTTTTTTGCTTTTGGACTTTATCTTTGGGCTACTTTGAAGGGCCTTTAGGAGAATTAAGATTTGACCTTCTAATGGACTTTGAATATCTAATATTGAGCCACAATATTATTCAAGCACATAAATATTAATTAATCCATCATAATTAATATTAAACTATCCATCTTAACCCGTATTTTGCGGCGAATCGAGAATATAAATATGCGCCTTTGACACTCTAAACTAAGATTATGCCACTTAAGTATTTGTAAATCAGAGCTTAAAAATTTCTTTTTTAAAATATAATGACAAGCATAAGTATTACATTTTGCATGCGGAAAATATTAATGATAAATATAAGTTATGAAAAAAAAGCGGTGTAGGCGGATTTTATTAAAAACTAGATTATGACATTATAATAAAATCGATTCGTTTTACAAGGTAGCATATATTTTAATCATCGAGCAATCTTTAAAAAGTTTGTTTGCTCGACATAATAATTAAACTATTTATGATATGATAATAAATTCATTGGAAATTATTATTTGGGAAAACGCCGTGTCATCACCTTTCTGACTCGGCCTCTCGATCATAACTTTGAAAACATAAAAGCTATTTGGGTGTGAGATAAAAATCTCGATGGATGACATATGCGTTGTTACCTGATTAGCGGTATCCTAGTATCAATTATACGTATATATACATATATGTCTTACGAGTTGTTCATGCCTTATACGTATTCATGGCGGCTATTATATATGGTAAAGTGCATACTGAGTTTCGATGCCCATACCATATTCATATGGGCTATTATATGCGTGAAATATACCGAGTTTACGATGCCATACCCTTAAATGCATACGAGTTTACGATGCCATACCATATTCATATCGTACGATGGTGTAGTATCATATCGTGACTTCTAATGTCTGGCGTATTCATAGGACCGGAGGTCTTTAATTTAAATAAGATTTGTATAGCGATAACCGTAGAATACACTATCATCCATAACATTAACAAGCTACATGTCTGAGATAGCATCACCCACCTTGTTAACTTTTAAGAAAAGTTACAAACTTTGAAAACGGTTTGAGAGTTTGGCGTGGCCGGTGATCGTCAGGAAGCTTTGATTGACATCACTTCCCTAGCACAATATTTTTCATGTTCTCGTCATTAATTACTTTTGATTGATAAAATTATTTTAAGTTTTTATCAGGACGTTAAACTCTATTCTTTAGATTTTTCCTTGCTAGTGAGCTTTTATCGAACTTTTTTTACTTTTAAAATTTATTGGAGGTTTATTAATGATGTCCCAAAATTATCACTTGCAAGAATAAAAGATTTGAGGTCTAATTTCAGCTTGACACAGTTTTAGAAAACAATTTTGTAAAATTGTTTATTATTTACTAAAATCATCAAATAATTCAAAAAAACAGATAAGATCATGTAGTATTTGATTATGATTTTTATAAAAGTAAAACATATGGAAAAATAGTCGATAAATCAAAAAATTCGGCTGTTCTTGATTCACAATATAAACTTCACAATTTCATAGCTCTTTATTTGCAAGTCCAAATCTTATGAATTTTGAGAGCATGTTTATGCCTTGTTTACAATTTAGGACTACATTTTTAGATTTTCTAAAAAGGTCATGTGTATAGTGTTTGGAAAATCTCCTAAATTAATAACATGTGATTTCTTAACAAAAAGGTCTAAAGGACTTTAATTTTGTGACATAAAAGGAGGAAATAAAAAAAGACATATGGTTTGTGAAAGAATTCATCCATATAGATTATTGTACCATATGGTTTGTGAAAGAATTCATCCATTTTTGAAATTTGTTTCCCGTTGATTAAGCTAATCGGATAAATCTGAAACTTTAGGGCTTTTAAATCTTGTAGTCTGAAGTTTATTGGAAAAGAAAATTCGTTGGAAAAACACAAATATGAGTTGGTTAAAAACGTCACGAAAGTCAGGTACACAGGACCGATTTCTTGTTGAAAGCAAATTCAGTTTTTTCGTTTCAGCACGTCGCATCTTTTGAAAATATTATAACTCTGAATCTATCCGATAAAAATTTCGAGATTTTATAAGAATATATTAGACTCGATGAATTTTTAACTTGCCGCTAGTTTCATCTCAAAATGACTTCTAGAACTCGAGATATGAATTTTTTAAAGTTGTAGAATAGGAATTTCGAGTAGCAGTTTTTCCCAAAATTCCAGTTTGAAGCGACCCTGTTTGGCGTAAAACAAGTAATAATGACACCAAAATTGAATACGAGACTACTATTATGTACTACACATATAAGAAACGCGTGGGTGTTTTAAAACACAAATTTCTAGTACAACAGAGTACTAGGCGGCATAGCGAAAATCAATCGGAAACAGTTTTGGCGTTTCAACCGACATATTTGGCGTAAATTTTGACATAACGGTACAATTTTTGAAAACCAAAAATCGAGCATGAATTATGAACTTCAATCAATCGTAGAAGTCTAATCTAGCAAATACCAACACGTTTAAGCATCAAACACTTCGCCGAACATCATACTGAAAGCACCAAATTCTAGTTTTGTTAGGAGGTTACCTTTGTAGATTCTCCTCCTCTTGTTTTTTTGCTAGGATCTTCAAAAGGAATCAGGTGTTTAGTAACTTGAAGCTCCTTGGATACATATTAGATGATGGTTTCATGCTTGAATTCAAGAAAAAAAATTGAAGAGTGAGAAAAAGGAGGATGAAAGTGAGCTTAATGGACAAAAGGGATGATTTCTATAATTTTTTTCTTGAATTATAAAATTGTATGGATTGATTACCTCAAAGGAACACTTGAATTGGAAGCTTTGGCTTGATGAAGATGATGAGCTCGATGATTATGATGAACTTGGCGATGATGATGATGATGAACTTTGATGATGGTGATCGATGGGTTTGGAGGAGAAAGGAGAAAGTTGGATTGATTTTTGTTGGTTTATTTGCTTGCTCTTGGTTGATATATGAAGTTGAGATGGAGTGTAAATTTTGGCGGGAGCTTGGCCATGTTTTGAAGAAGAGATGCATGTTAATGAAAGAAAAGGAGGTGATGTATTTATAGGTGGATAGGGGGCGATCAAAATGGAAGAAAGGGAAGGACCATTTTGAAATTTTAAAACTTAATATCTAAATATTTATTTACTTCACGGTGTTGTTATTACTCATTATTATTATATCTTGGCACCTTCACATCATATTATAAAATCGTGGTTTATTTAATTAAAATTCCTTTTCTTTGTTAGAAATAATTATTTAGGACTTTTAGCAATTAAATCATCACGTTAAAACTAAAATTATTTATTTAATTTTTTAATTAAAAACATTCAATTTTTCTTAAAGTTCTCAATAATTTTAATTTAGTTAGACAAAGTAGATTTTTTTTTAAAATCGCCGTATTTATTATTCGCCAGTTTTTGATTTTTATATCGAAAAATCCTAATTAGATTGATAATATTAAATTTTCTTTCTTTAAATTGAAATTAAAATATTATTATGATCAAACCTTAATTAAATATTTTATTCTGATTCTTTAAAATTGCTCCGGTTGAAGTGCTAAATACATTTCCTGAAATATCAAAACCTTTTGCAAGCATATCGCTCTAAAATCATTTGAAAATTCCTTAAATCAAATATTCATTTCATTAAACTCATTTCTTTTTATTATTCTTATTAAAAATGGGCAGGGTATTACAACATTCTTTGTTAATATGGCTCGGTTATTATTTCCGCGTGTTTAAGATTATCACCCGTTAATTAATTCAAGCTTTGAAAGCAACTTTCCTTTAATTAATATCTTTTGTCCTTGGTGAGAGCAGTTCAACATTATTATCCATACGGAAACTAATTCCCTTGCGAATTTGATATGATAAATCTTATGAACCTCGAGAAACCAAATCAAACAAAGCGTTCTCACCACGATTCTTCGTATTAAATCTTAGCCAATTGCATGTGACGATGATGTTGCCCAAGATATAAAAGTATTGAATCTAGGTGATTCTCTACCCGTCATAAGTCAAAGCAATAGTTACTAACTACACGATCCTATTTAAGGGGCGAAGATTGAGAAATAACTTGAACCCTTTGAGGTCTAATTCTTCCTAATTCGGTCTTTGAAGAATTTATCCTCCTGTAGGTCCTATTCCCGATTGCATCGGTCATGCACTAGTGTAATCTCTTGGTCAAAACAAACCAATTTGAGCCTTACCACTTCAACCTTTCACGATGGATTGTTCACTTCCATCTGGGCCATGAACATCGTACTTTTTTAGTTACAAGGGAATTTGTTAATTTAATCTTACGTGATGCAGTATCACTAAATTAACTACAATGTAACACGTCTTTATTTATTGAAAAAAATCACGATAAATATATATAGCATTCAATGATATTTAAGCATCGGTGATAAATAATTTTTTTGATAAATAAAATGAAATTCGGTTTGGTTATACAAAGTAAAAGCATACTTTCGATATAATCCCAACAATCTCCCCACTTATACTCAAAAGTATGCTTTTAAGTAAACTACAACATATCGTGTAGATTGCAATATGTGACATCTAATGTCACCTACCGAACCTAATAATATCTTTATACTCAGTTGATTCAATGGTCTTGACACCCATTCCTTCCCATGTCTCAAATGTATGATACGGCGGACCACCTTTTTGTGAATGGATACGCTGGGTTGTCTTCGGTGGCGATCTTTGCCACCTCTATATATCCTCTCTTAACGATTTTCGTATAAGATGGTATTTCGCTTTCAATGTGTTTCTTTGCCTTATGGGCTCTTGGTTCCTTGAATTTTGCATTTGCTCGGCATTATCACGATAAATAGTGATTGTCTTTGGGCAAATTGGAACTACATCCAAGTCCCTAGGAAGTTCTTGAGCAAGCAAACTGCTTTATTTGCCATGGCGCATACATATTCGAGGCTTCCGTGGTAGAATCATTGTCATTTACATGGCAACTTCTCCATGTCATGGCTCCTCCCCATGCAAAACACACTACGGGTAGATTTTACAGAATCTAGATGCGATTGGAAATCCAGTCCGTGTAACCCGATGGGAATCGGTGTCGGTGATAAACAAACGTTCTATCTGAGTTCTTTTGGATACTTGAGAATGTTTTAAGCTGTAAATCCGATGCTCTTTTCGGATTACTTTGATATCTTGCTACCATGCCAATGACAAGCGGATATCTGGTCTCGTCTGCAACATTACGCCATGAGGCTTCCAGCATTGCGGCATGGGAATGTCTTTAATGTCATCTATCTCTTTTTTGTGTCTTAGAGGCGCATTTCTTTAGATAAGATGGATTCCATGCGAAAAGGTCTGAAGCCTTTCTTGGAATCTGCATCTTTGAATCGCTTCAAGGCGGTATCTATGCTTATATGAAGGCTGCGATAAGCCTATCATCCTTCTCTTGCGATCTCGAGTGATCTTGATCCCAAGGATGTTCCACTTTCCCTAAGTCGCCGTATCAAACTATTTAAAAGGCATGCCCGCCGACGTCGACCAACACCTTTACATAAATTTCGATAGGCGGAATGTAAATCTACATTAGTACTAAGAATACCAATACGGTTCCGACACGCTTTTTGTACACACAACTTTCATATTCATTTTGATCAAACCGTAAGACTTTATTACTTGATAAAACATTGGTTCAAGCTCTGGATGCTTGTTTGAGTCCATAAATGGACTTTTTGAGCTCTTCAAACTAGGTGTTCTTGGCTTTTTTCAATGAAGCCTTGGGGTTGTTGCATATAGATTTCCTCTTGAAGACTTCGTTAAGAAAGCGGTCTTGACATCCATTTGTCGATTTCAAAGTCGAGATGACAATCGACAAGAGGGTCGGATGGACTTGAGCATTCTTTATAGGTGAAAAGGTTTCCTCATAGCCCGATCCCTTCTTTACGAGTATAACCTTTCGTCACAAGCCTTGCTTTGAAGGTTTCCACATTCTCGTCCGATCCTTTTTCCCTCTTGTATACCCACTTGCGTAATGAGTTTGACCCCATTGGTGGTTAAGCTGACTCCACACTCTGTTATGATCCATAGAACCCATTTTGACTTCCATTCTTTGTTTGCCAGAAACCGCATCCTTGTCTTGGATTGCCTCTTTGTAAGATCCATGGATCTGATTCATCTTGGCCAAGGGGACTAAGTCAAGGGACTATCCTATCCCATGAATCTCTCGGGTTATCTCACAGCCCTCACACTATGCTCGAGGTTCGGTTGTGTAAGTATGTCATTGGTATGTCATCTTGTCAGGTTTGGCCTTGAAGGTTTGCCCTTAAAGCTCATTTAAGGTAATCTCATGCTTTCCGTTCGTATAGTCTTCTTCCAAAATTCTAAAGTGGGTGCTTATTACCCCTTTTGATCCTCGGGACCATAGAACATACCACCCTTTTGTTCCTACGGGATATCCCATAAACAACCTTAATTTTGATTGAGGATCAATTTTTGGCTTCCTTGTCCAACCGTGGGCGGACACCCCTAAATTCTCATGTGTCTCAGCTGGGCTTGCGCCTTGGGTCCTAATTCTTTGGGAGTTTTGGGAACCAATTTTGATGGCACCAATTTCTAGAATATAAGTCGTTGTTTCCAAGGCATGACCCCAAAACGACTTGGGTAGATCCATAACTCATCATTGACCCTAACCATTTCTAAAAGTTACATTTCTTGTTCTGTGACCCGTTTTGTTGAGGGTTAAGGGTGCGATTAATTTGGGATACAATCCTTCATCGACAAGTAGTTCAAAAACTCATTCTTTGAGGTACTCGCCTCACGATCGGATCATAGAGACTTGATCGTTTTCCCTATGATTCTCTGCAGGCCTTAAATTCTTTGAATTTGTCAAAGGTCTCGATTTATGCTTCATAAGGAAAATGGCCGTACCTTGGTAATCATCAATGAAGGTGACGAAATACTCATAGCCTCCTCTTTCTTTGATTGACATTGGACCACATAAATCTTTGTGAGCGATTTAACTTATTTGGCTCTATTCCCTTAACAAATGCCCTCTTGGTCGTTTTACCCTGCATGATTAGCAAGTTGGGATTGGTTCAACAGGAGGAGACTCCAATGAAACCAACGTTTGAATCCTTTTGGATTAATATGTACCAATCTAAGATGCCATAAAAGTGTCTCGTTCATCGATAAGCGTTTTTTTTATTTGGCTTTGTTGATGTGTTATAGGATGCATTTAAGTGAGTGGTGTGCACGATTAATTGTATAGAGATTATTCAACAACGTTCCATGATAGATAAATTTATTATAAAGAGAAATGGTAACAACTTTATCAAAAGTAACCGAATATCTATCAAGATAGAGTTTAGAAACGAAATTAAATTCTTTAAAACTAGGAGCGTAAAGAACATCTCTTAAAATTAAAACTTTTGTCTTCAAAAAGGCAGGTCGTCTTCTCCATTTTAAAAATTGCCACTCTAAATAGCATCGCCCGGTGTGATGAGCATCTCCTCCCCACTAATTTCTCGGAATTAAAGCTTGAACCCTTGTAAAATAAAACAAACATGATCGGTGGATCGTTATCCACCACCGTAAATGGGATGCATCTTGCCACTTAAACAAGTTTCAACAACTAGTGCGTGAAATTACCTTTCTTTCCATTCCTTTTGGGTTTTGGAGCAGTGACCTCAATGTCCTTTTTTTCACGCGGTTAAAACATTTTTCCTTTCGGTACCTTCTTAACACCCATCCATTTAGTTGTCTTTCTCACTTTTCTTGGTAATGAGTTTGCATTGGATTTTGGCCACTTTCCTTTTCTTGAATCTTGCCTCCTCTTGGCCTAGATTTTTGAGAAAAAGACTTTTGATTACCAAGGCTTACGTCTTTTCTTTCCCAAATGCTCTCTATTTTCTCCAAAGGCTTCTTGTAGAGTTTCCATAGTAAACGTGTGATCCTTCATCACAAAACTTCAATAAAACCCATCGAAGCACCTTGGAAGAGTTAGCAAAAAAGAAATTCGATTTGAGCCTCGTCCACAATATATAGCAAAGAGATAAACAAGTTTGTTAAAATGGCATTTTACTGAGAACATGTTCCCTTCTACGGGTGTTCCTCACCATTTTTAGCCTAAGCCATCGTCATTTTTCGTGATTGATCATCCGGGTCTTTTGTTAAAAACATTTCTTCAAGACTTTGTATAATTTTATTGCGGACTCAACACCTTCATGAATGTATCTCAAATCATCAGGGTTAATGAAGTCAAGATTATCACGTTTCATAGGTTCGTTTACTTTTGCTCCCAAATATTATAAAGTGTCTTTTCGCGTCTGTTGATCCCTCGATTAGGCATCTAGGAGGCTTGGTACATCAAGAACCCAATAATGTTGTTGTTGTGATGAGAACAATGTTCATATTTACGATTTTCCAAATAACATAGTTATCACCGGAAAGTTGGTATTCTTTGAGAGTATAAAAGCAATGGATTAGAAGGTTTGCGACATCTTTGGTGAAATAAATAACAATTTGTATAACCACAAACATATCACAAGGATTCGATCCATGTATCATATTAAAATCTCAAAAATATATGAACATGCATCACCCAACATCTCAAAAGCAGTTTAAATATGCCCGTGGGGTGGGTCATTATTTAACACATTAATGGATTTACAAACAAAAGCGATTTATAAACTTTTTAATATCAGTTAATAGTTGGCTCGTTGACCAATATAAAATTCTTGAGGACTTGAAGTATATGCATATTAATTTTATACCTAAGTAATAACCATGATTAAATACATAATTATTATTTCTCATTGAGCAGCCACCGTGGGGAGGGTCATAAATCGCCACTAATAATAACCCATAATCATCCTTTGGAATTTATTCATGTGAAATCTATCTTTTGGCGGGTCCGTGGTGAAATTTATCGAAAAGAATCACAAATAAATAAATCATGGATTCATAATTAATTCAATTTTATTATGGAAATAAAATTGTCAATTAATTATTTAAACATACTTAAGTAATTTTGAAAGTGGGATTTTTTCAAAACCTATTTCTCATGCATCACATATTTAAACACAATTTAAATAAGTACAAAAATAAATGCAAAACATCAAAACAAAAATTAAACACATTGGGCACATATATCGATTATCCGCGGTTAATTTTTGTCATGTCACGATCTCGAAAAATTGTCTTCTTGGCCCTCGCCGTTAAGTCTCAAAAAAGCTCCGCTCGACCCGTCTTGAAAAAAAATGCCTCGTAAAATACGTCATGTCAACCCATTTCGCGGGTGGTCAGTCTGGCCTTACACCGTGTCGCGCCCGATGTCGATCGGCGCACGTCTTGTCGCCCATATAAGCACCCGTGCGATCGCCCTCGTTGAGTTAATCTCGGCGTGCGCGTGCGTATCTTAGCTTGCTGGCGCCCCCAATATTGCTGCGTCTGTAAGCCCATCGATCTTCTTTCGCGTCTAGCGATTTCGTCATCTACTTATTTCGGCCCGGCGTTGCCCGCGCGCCCGTCTTGTCGTCTCTGGCGTCGCGTCGTCCCAGCGTACCTCCATGGGGCGAATAATTGCCTCATTTAATTGGGAAGCGTTGATGCTTTATATATGAGTTGTTTGGTGAATTTAGAGTTCGGGATGGATCCAAAGTAGCTCGCCTCGGTGGTTACGAATTTTATTTACAAAGACAAAAGCGGGATCGAATGTCGTCTACCAAAAAGTCCTTCTCAAGTATTCTCAAGCCAACAAATTCAATAACCTTGGTGGGAGGTTCTCATATGAACAATTATAAACAAAGGAAAATAAATATTTTGTTGGACCACCAAACCTTGGATTCTAATTTTTCAAGATTTGAATTGTGTTGGGGATGAAGATTTCATCCCTGATTTATAAGAAGGGGTTGTGAGAAATTTAGGGCTTAATTAGTATATGAAATATCTTTTCTTGATCTGAAGAAATCTTGAATATATCATATATTCTTAACTTCCATGTGTAATTTTCACAAAAATCTCACCATATTTATCCCATATTTTGAAAATAATGAGGGAAGATTTACAAGATTGGGTCTTTCTTAAATTTAAGAGATAATCTTTGTATTCAAGAATACATATATTTCTCCATAAAATCTTTCAAAAAAAAAAATCAAAGAAAATCTTTTCTTCTCCTTTATTCTCTAAATTTGGAAAATATCCCCAAAAAAAAACCAAGTAGGAGATTTCTTGGTTATAGAGATAATCTTGTATTCGAGAATACTCATCTCCTTTTCCATAAAATCTTTTGAAAATCTTTCTCATTCTTTTCTTTAATAAAATAAAAAACTAGGAAAAATATTTTGACAAAAATATTTAATTTATTTTAAACACATTTTCATTAAGCGAAATTGAATTTTAGGGGGCCTTTAGGAAATTAAGATGGATGAAAAGAATCTAGCTCGAATTCGATATTGAGCCACAATATTATGAAGAAAATAATATTAATTAATTTCACTATATAATTAATATTGCCTTTATCCATCTTAACCATATTACGGTAATATAAAAAAATCATTATTTCTCGTATTTAAGGTTATTTAGTCCATTAATTAATTAAGCTATTAAAAGCTTTATATTAATTAATATCTATTTATCATTAGATAAAGACAACTTAACATTATTATCCTAGGAAAATTAATTTCACTTGCAAGATTTGGTATGATAAGGTTAAGGCCACCAAGGGACAAATCATCTGAAAGCTATCCAAACAGCGATTCTCTTTGTATTAATTTAGCAATCATCATGTAATTAATATTATTGCCAAGATATAAAAGTGTCTCAGAGTGATGATTTCTCTTCCCGTCATAAGTCAAAGTAATAATTTTAATCATTTTCATATCCTTATTAAGTGATATTTAAGAAATCAACAACCAGCGAGGTCTAACTCTTCACCCGTTTAAGTCGATTATGGAATAACTTATCCTCTCTGTGGAAATTAAACTTATCGGCTAACAAATACCTTTAGTGTAATCTCTTGGTCAAGACAAAGCCAATCAGGCCTTACATCAACCTTTACCAATAGATTGTTACGATCTATCTAAGTTGTGAAACATGCACTTTCGTTTACAAGGGATTAATAATGTGATCTTAGTGATATTAGTATCTGGCATTAACTATAATGTAACCGCGTGCTATTTTATAAACGTTTCGGTAAATGTATATAACATTCATTCATATTTAATTCAGCGGTGATAAATAATTTATTTGATAAATAAATATTTAATACATAGGTTTATACAAAGTAAATTTCATCTTTCGAGGTATAATTTAACAATCTCTTTGTTTTAAAATCCTTTTCAATATACCTCGGCATATATACTCGTGACATCAAATATCACCTACACCAACCTAATAACATTTCTCCACTTATACTCAAGCAGATTGGCAATGTCTAGACACCCATTCATCCATATATCTCGAACATATGCAAGGGGGACCTTTGTGAATGGATGTAGGTTGTGTTGGGGTTATCTACTAAAAGTATCTTTTTTACTTTATATACAACCCCGAATTTCTTATTTATTTTTTGAAATAAATTATTTATCCTTTGTTGCACTAAATATGAATGAATGTTATATATATTTTTTGCAAACCCGTTTGATAAGAAATGCGTATCACGTTGAAGTTAATTTGGTGATACCCGGATCCGGAAGATCAAATTAATAGTCCCCTCATGATTAAGTACAAATTCACAACCGGATGGAAATGACCAATCCATCACGAAAGGTTGAAGTGTAAAGGCTTCGAGATTGGCTTGTCTTGACCAAGAATTACACTAGTGCATTATGATCGTTGAATAGGACCCTCTGAGGAGGATAAATTCTTGATCTTGAATATACAAAATTAGACCTCGATGGTTCGTTATTTCTTAATCTCCGTTCTTAAATAGAATCGTGTGAAATTAATAACTATTGCTTTGACTTATCTTTGGGAAGAGGATCAGCGATTGATACCTTATATCTTAGGCAATATTATTGATTACATGGCGATTGCTAAGATTTATCTACGGAGAATCGTGTACAAACCGTCTTGCTTGATTTGTCCCCTTGGTGGGCTCCGAGAATCTTTATCATATCAAATCTTGCAAGTGGAAATTTATTTCGGTATGGATAATAATGTTGAGTTGTCTTTACTCCAAGGACAAAGATATTAATTAATAAAAATCATTTAGTGGCAATTAATTAATGGACTAAGATAATCTTAAACAGGGGAAATAATGACGGGAGCCATATTATTGTGAAGTCGTAATATGGGTTAAGATGGATAGTTCAATATTAATTTTATAGTGGAATAAATTAATATTAATGAGCTTGAATAATATTTTGGCTAAATATTAAAGTTTCATAGCCCATTGGAGGTCAATCTTAATTCTCTAAAGGACCTCTCAAATAGCCCAAATTAAAGTCAATTAATGAAAAGGAGAAGAAAATACTTTTGCTAATTTTTCTTGAAATTTTAGAAAAATATAGGTAGGAAAAGAGATATTTTTCTTGATTTTCTTGGAAAGATTTTATGGAATAAGTATTCTTGAGATACAAGTTTATCCATAAATTCAAGAAAAGAAAAAAGATCTTATTCTTCCCTATTTATCCATAATTTTAAAGAAAATCATGACCAAGAAAAAGGAGGAGGAGATTTTGTTGGGAGATATTTTGAGAAATATAATATATTGGATATATTCTAGATTGTATCTTGAGGAAGAAAGCAATGAAATTTCCCCAATGACCTAACCCCCAAAAATTTTGCCCCCCACATATATAAATAGGGGATTATTTTTTTCATCCCAAAGGCGATTCCATGTGTTGGAAAATTAGAAATCCACAAAAGGTGGTGGCAAATATTTTGATTTTCTCCTTTAAATTAAAATTGTTCGATTGAGAATCCTCCTCACGGATTCGTTGGGCGTGGGCGTGGGACATATTTGGGAAGGCCCTTTGGGTTGATCCATAAATCTCAGCGGTTGTCTCTACAAAAGGTATGTAATCTCGTAACTCCTAGATTCGCATGCTTAGGATTTCGTGGATTCGTGTACATGTTGCTATTTGCTTGTTTAATTATTATGTTGAATTGATTTATGATTAATTCATATTTAGTAATTAATTGATTAATTTAAATATGTATTTAAATTCACCTCGAATAGATCAGGACACCCTTATTTCCCAACAAGCTGGTATCGAGCCTGGGTTTCAAGCTCTGTATTATTTAAATTATTATTTAAATTATATTGGCCATTAAATTTTATTGAAAATTGGATAGTAAATTGTAGATCTGTTTTGCGGTATCCAATTGTCATAGTATTTAATGTGTTTATTTATTTCATGCATATGATTGGTTTTAATTTGACTCGATTCAAATTTATTTTCTCGTGAGAAAATCCATGAGTAGATTAAATTTATTTGATTTGTTCAATGTAATAGACTAGTCTAGATTTAAATTTTTTATTTTTTGTAAAATAAATTGTAACTTTGATCGAAGAAGAGCGAAGGCAGGCGAAGAAATTAAAACAGATCGAGCCGTCTGTGGGCGGACGTGCATCCTTGAAAGCGTGCCAGGAGGCAGCAGTGCCATGGCAGCATGGCGTTCGACGGCGAGATCGACCCGGACAAACACAGCCGCACTAGGGCTCACTATTTGGTTGAGGCAGAACGGCGAGACAGCCAATGGCACCCGGCATGGGCGGTATGGCGCTGTAGGCGCGTCCGGCAGATGCTGTAGAAGCTTGCAAGAACCCATAAGGATCGTTTCTGTGGCTACGCCCTGAGCACCGGTATGTGATCGCGTTTTCGGCGAGGGGCGGCGGATGCGGGACGTGCATCCGAGCTGACCGATCTACTTGGCGTGGCGATTTGAAGGGCGGCGAGTGGGAGAAAATTCAAGAGCTGCGTTCTTCAAAATCAAGCGAAAAAATTCAAACCATAGCGGTTGGATAATATGTTCCCAATATGTTTTATTTTTACGCTTTGCTTGATTTATTGTTGTATTTTCTTATGCTTTATTTAATTTGTTTTATATGTTTGCATGAGAATTGCTCAACAAAAAATCTCAAATTAAAAATTACTAAGTATGTTTCAAACAATTAATTTGGTTTTTGAATAAATTAATTTTGACCTCCGTGATTTATTTATTTGGAAATCTTTTGGAAAATTCCCCTAAGGCTGACGAAAAAAGCTTTCCATGAATAAATTCTCAAAGGATGATTGTGAATTATTATTAGTGGAGATGATGACCCTCCCAAGAGAACGATCAAAAGCAGTAATGATTACGTATTTAATCATGGTTATTACTTAGGTACAAAATTGTTGGGATATTTTAGTTTTTGATGAATTATGTCAAAACATTATCAACTTATGTTATTTAAGCTAACTACGGATAACAAGTTGAGGGGAGCGAGAGAACAAGTTGAGGGAACTCACGAGAAATCAGTAGATGATCGAGATCGGGCGAGGCTGAGATGAGGTGATCGAGATAAGATGAAATAAGATGAGTTAAATTAAGCGATGAGTTATGCAAAAATCGAGAAGAAGAAAAAAGCTAAACCCGGTGATCGAGAAGAATCGGAAGATTCACGGTCGGATGGACTGAGATCGAAGATCGGATGATCGGAAGTGACTGTCGGATGGCGAGAAAAGATAAGGTGATCGGATGATCCGGAAGACGAATCGGATATTGGATCAAAAGGAGGGTTCTTGTCCGAAGAAGGCGAGATGGAAGCGGTCGAGATCGGGGCGTGTGTTGGGATAGGATCTATCGGGATGACCTCGCAAAACACAAATTTAAATTAACAATTATTACGGCGTAGATTTACCTAAGTGAATTCAAATAATAATTAAATCGACAACAACATAAAATAATATTCACGTAAAATATCCTGGCATGCGGAATTTCTAGGAGTTTCGTAAGCGTACCCGTTGAGACAACTTTGAGGCAGACATAATCATGTATCGGATACCCAAAAAGTCCTTCTCAAGTATTCCCAAGTCCTCGTCGATAACCTAAATTGGAAGGTCCTCCGATTGAGCGATTTATAAAGCAAGGAAAATAAAAATATTGTTGCACCACCTTTGAGGATTTCTAATATTTCCAACACATGGAACACTAGTTGGGAATGAAAATTCATCCTATTTATAAGATAAAGGGGGTTGAAATTTTTGGAGCATAATTAGGACTAGGAAAGATCTTTCTTGATCTCGATAAATCATGAATATATCCGATATATTCTTCTTTCCATGTATTTTTTTCACAAAAATCTCACACCCTCAATATGACCTAAATTTTCCCTCAATATCAACCTAAATTTTCGAAAATTAAGAATAAGAATTTCAAGATTGGATCTTTCTTTGAATTTGAGATATTCTTGTATTCGAGAATCGTATCTTCAATAAAATCTTTCAAGAAAATCAAAAATCTTTCTTCCTTTCTTATGCAAGATTTTTGAAAATTCCTATTAAAGAAGTCGAGTGGGAGTTTTCTTAGTTACATAAAATCTTTTCAAGAAAATCCTTCTCACTTATTTTTTAATATTTTCTAAAATAATAGGAAATATTGCAATAATAAATTTATTTTATTTTAAACACCTTTTATTTATTGGACTATTATTTGGGATCTTGGGGACCTTTGGGGAGAATTAGATGGACCTTCCCATGGACTTACGAATTTCAATATTGAGCCCACAATATAATTGGCCCATTAATATTAATTAATACCTTTATATAATTAATATTGCCTTTATCGATCTTAACCCGTATTATAGTAATATGACTCCGGTTATTATTTCCGTGTTTGAATTATTTAGTCCATTAATTAATTAAGCCCTTTGAAAAGCTTTATATTAATTAATATCTTTATCCTTTGAGTAAGAACAACCGAACTTTATTATCCGTCAATAGGAAAATTAATTCGCTTTGCGAATTTGGTATGATAAAAGGTTAAGACCCCTACGAGGCCAATCAAGCAAGAGTTTTGCAAGCACATGA
The DNA here is from genome assembly GCA_037126765.1 of Stenogyne calaminthoides. Taxonomy (NCBI): domain Eukaryota; kingdom Viridiplantae; phylum Streptophyta; class Magnoliopsida; order Lamiales; family Lamiaceae; genus Stenogyne; species Stenogyne calaminthoides. Next base: position 134,285 of record JBBCBC010000108.1, read on the forward strand.
TTCTCTGTATTAATTTAGCAATTTGTCGAATCTGATTAATATTACTTAAGATATAGGGTATCGAAGTCACAATGATTATCTTCCCAGTTTTTTATAAGTGGCAATAACTACTAATACACGAGTCCTTATTAAGTAATGATTAAAAAATCTAACAACAAATTTGAGTCAACTCTTACCATCCCTTAAGTGGTCACGAAAGACTTTATCTCTACGTGGGTAAAGTATATCCAGATGCACTAATGCGTAATCTCTTGGTCAAGACAAGCCAATCTAAGCCTTACATCAACTTCTGCAATAGATTGTTGGATCTATCTAAGTTGTGAAACACTTTCGTTTACAAAATTTATTAGCGTGATCTTACGTGATCTGGTATCACCCGCGTTAAACAATGTAGCGATGCTATGAAGGTTTGCAATAAATATTTATAAAAATTCAATCATATTTAAAAAACGGTGATAAACAATTTATTTGGGTAAATAAGTGTTTAATACATAGGTTATACAAAGTAAAAACATACTTTCACGTATAACCATGACAATCTCCACTTATACTCAAAGTACTTTTAGGTATACCCCATCACATCTCGTGTAGATCTCGTGACATCTAATGCCACCTACGAACCTAACAATATCTCTCCACTTATAGTCAAGCAGTTAAGCTCGCGCCAACAATCATTCCTCATGTCTCTTGAATGTTTCAGGCCAGGATACTTTATGAAAGGATTAACTAGGATTTATCCTCTAATGCGATCTTAGCCACCTCTACATCTCCCTCTTAGCGATTTCTCATCTAGATTTCTTTCCTTGATTGTGTGTTTGTTTGACTAGTGGGCTCTTGGTTCCTTGAATTTGCATCCCCCATGCAAATATTGTTAGACAAATTGGAACTCATCGAAGTCCTTAAGAAGATCCAGAGCAAAAGCTGGTTTTCACTACTTCACAAGCAACTACTTACCCGGCTTCCATGGTTGGAGCGGTGATCGTTTTCCTTCACACTCGTCCATTCATGGCTACACTTCCCAATAAAAACAAACTAGCCCGGGCGGATAATGCGGAATACGGTTTGATTGGAAATCCGGTCCGTGTATCATCGAAAAATAAAGTATACATTGATAAACCAACATTCTATCTCGAGTTCTTTTTGGATACTTGAATTTTCTGCAACAATCGATGTTGATTTTGGGATTACTTTGATATCTACCATGCCCATGGTGCTAACGGATATCGGTCTCGTACACAACATTGCATCGTGAGGCTTCCTCTGGCGCGTAAAGGAATGTCTCTCGTATCATCTATCTCCCTTTTTGTGTCTTAGGGCACATGTCTTTCGATAGATGGATTAGTGCAGAAAGGTACAAAACACTTCTTGGAATCTTGCATGTTGAGGCTCTTCAAAGCGGTATGTCTATGTATGAAGCTTGCGATAAGCCGTCATTCTTTTCTTTTCGATCTCGAGTGATCTTGACCCCAAAGAATATGGCCGGCTTCCCTAAGTCCTTCATATCAAACTATTTTGGCGAGCCATACCTTACGTTTGAAAAAAACCTTTACATTGTTTAATTAGCGGGAATATAAATCTCGTATGGTCTTAGGAATGCAAGGCGTTCAAGTCACACTTTCTATAAACACGACTCTAGAAATCATTTGATCAAACCCATAAGATTTTATTACATGATCAAAAGCGGTGGTTCCCAAGCCCAAGATGCTTGCTTAAGTCCATAAATGGACTTATACTTCTTACACACAAGGTGTTCTTGGCCTTTTCGATGAAACCTTGAACATTGCACATAGATTTCCTAAATCAAGACTCGAATTAAAGGAAAATTGTCTTGACATCCATTTTGAGATCTCAAAATCTAGTTGTCGGCTATTGCCAAGAAAGTCTACGAATGGACTTAAGCATGGCTACATGCGAAAAGGTTCTTCAAAATCGATACCCTCTTTACGAGTGTATCCTTTTTTGCCTAAGCCTAGCTTTAAAAGGTTTCACCTTAGGTCGATCCTCTTTTCCTCTTGTAGACCACTTGCATCAATGGTTTTTACCCCATTGGGTGGTTCAATAAACTCCACACTTTGATTTTGATCCATTGAGCCCGTCAAAGGCAGCGCGGTTTATCGAGATTTTTGAATCCTTTTCTTGGACCGCCTCTTGTAGGACCGGTGCGATTCACTATCCCGGGGACCAAATCGAAGATTCTTCTATCCCCATGAATCTCGGGTTGTGGGACAACCCTCCCCTCTGACGAGTTCGATTGTGGGGGTGTAGCAATGACGATATATCTTTGTATAGTTGGTATAAAGTTTGCCCTCTTGTTTCATTTAAGAGTAATCTCACTTTTTAGGATTTAGATTTGTTCATAATGTCTTCTTCAAAAATCTAAAATCGTGCTTATTACCACCTTTTGATCTTGGGACCATAGAACATACATGGCTTTTTTTTTCCATAGGATATCCATATAAATAACCTTAGTTAAATTATTTACATCAACTTACGGCTTCCTTGTATACAGCATGTATGCCGACCCCAAATATTGATATGTCTCCTCCTGTTGGGCTGCGCGGTCCACAACTCTTTAGGAATTTTTGAGGCACGATTTGGATGACACCAAATTTAGAGCGTACCCCATTGTTTCAATGGCACTGCCCCAAGCGGCAGGGTAGATACGAATAACTCATCATGGATCTGACCATTTCCCTAAGAGTTTTCGGTTTCTTCATTCTACAACCCGTTTTGTTGAGGGGGTTAGGGTCGATCCATTTGGAAACAATATTTTCGCCGTCGTGGTATTTCAAAAACATTATTTGAGGTATTCGTATCGCGATCGGATCTTAGAAACTTGATACTCTTTTCCTTATGATTCTCCCTCGGCTTTGAACTCCTTGAATTTATCAAAAGGTTTACGATTTGTGTTTCATGAGAAAATGTGCCGAACCTTGGTAATCATCGATGAAAGTCACGAAATACTCATATCCACCTCTAGCTTTTGGTTGACATTTAGACCACACGCTTGGAGTGTGAGCGATTTACAACACATGGCTCTATCCCTTGGCTCCAAATGCCCTCTTGGTTCATCTTACCCTCGAACATGATTTGAAGGTTGGAAGTGGTTCTATTTGTGGGTCGTCGTGAATCATCTTTCACCAACCTTTGGATCCTATTTAGATTAATATGACCAATCTTAGATGCCATAAGTGTCTCGTTCACATTTTACGGAACATTTTCTCTTATTGCATGAAATAGTCGATGTGTTATAAGATGCGTTTTTGTGAGTGGTGTACACGAGTTTATAGTATAGAGATTTACGCAAAATTCCATTAAAGATAAACACATTATTCCCAGTGATGTGATAACTTGTAGAAAAACTAACGGAATATCCATCATTAGTTTGAAGGCGAAATAAGGTTTTTCTTTGGAACATAAAGAACATCTCTCAACTAAAATCTTGTCTTCAAAAGCGGTGCATATCTCCGTTTGCTTTAACCACTACTCATGCAATCTACAAAATTGCTACTTCATTATAGCATGCATTAATGCTACTTTAGTGGAATTGCAATACCCACTACCAATAGCATTGCAATAGTCGTTACTCCTACGTAACATTGCCCGTGTGATGAGGATCTCACTCAAAACAAGTTGTTAGGTCCATTTGGGGACCCCATTCGTAAACACGTAATTGGTCGACAAATCGTATCAAGCTACCTGCATTGAAAGTATCTGCGCTAAACAAGTTTCAACAACTAGTGCGTGATAATTACCTTTCTTTCCAAGCCCTTTTGGGGTTTGGACAAAACCTCCATTGTCCTCTTTCACATGAGTTTAAGCATTTCCTTTGGATTTTCCTTGACACGGCATTCCTCGTCTTACCATTTGACAATTGAGTTTGATTGCTTATGGCTTTTGGTCATCTTCTTCTTCTTGCCTTCCCTTGGCCTAGAAGATGAAGGCGGACCCTCTTGTAAAGCTTGAGTTTGGTGCCCCGTCAGCGTCTCTGCCGTGACCAAAGCTTAACAAATCAGCTAGGGGCGAAAATGCTCAAAACTTTTGGGGCGGTAGATGCAAATCGATTTGGGTCTCGGATCATATCTGCACCCGGAACCTCAAGTTTGTTTCGGATGGGCCATCTATTTTGAGGATGTAATCATACGGGGTTTCCCTCCACCATTTTTCAGCGATAATATCTCTACAAGGTGATCGTGAGTCTACGCATTTTTGACTCGTCGGTTGGCTCATTTGATTTTTGGTGTGTCGAGAATCCACTTGTGCTTTTTAATGCGATTAGGACAATCATAACTTTTATTTCCAATCAACATAGTTTCATATACTGATTCTATTCACTTTAAGTATATTAGCAGTGGATTAAAAGGTTGGAATATCTTTGGCCGAAATAAATAACAATTTATGTAAGCCGCAATATTATCACTCGATTAGATACATAGTTCATATAAAATCTCAAAACAATATGAACATGCAGCCATACCTACATATTGGTCAAAGAAAATCCGATTTAAAACTCGTAAAATCTCTCAATGGGTGACTTAATTTTTTTTTTTAATGTGTTATCTGATTTTTACTTTGTATATATGAGTTAATATGAAAGCAAATAAGAACACACGTATTTTTATAGTGGTTGGATGACTCGTCCTACATCATCCTCTTCCTTCATGGGGCACCAACTTAACAGCCAGATGTTTCTGAGGTTCTCACTCAAATGGGACTTATCTCCTCCGGGATGCCTACCCTCCCTTCGGGATTGCTAGATGTTCCCAAGGGAGTTCACACTCAAAGAGACTTATCTCCCTCATGGGATTGCCTACCCCTCGCCGGGATTGCTAGATGTTTACAGAGTTCACTCACCTACAAACTTATCCTATCAACTGATTTGGGTAAGGTTTGTTTGGTTTCAACTAGTTTGAGATTTTCCCTTACATTTGTTTAGCCTCAATCTCTGGAGATGGAAAATCTCTCTAGCTAGGATATTACATTTGTCTTTAGATCTATTGAAGAAACCTCTTGGGTAAATTTGGATATGTAATGCTCTTGTGTTCTTGAATGGAGATCTTGAATATTTGGCTTTAATCTTCACTTTGCGACCAAACTCCATTAGCTTTTTAGAAGATAGTGCAATGTATTTATAGTGTGGATTTAAATATTACCTTTGGAAGTAATATTGAATCCGTACTAATAACTCGACTTTTCTTTGACCTTTTTGCATTTTCCTGCGGCTTTATATTTACATCAATATATATTTGTCTTCTTATTGGCATTTGTTTTTGTGTCTCTGAGATCTGATATTTCGTGATTCTTATTTCATCTCTTACGATTAGTCGCTTTGATGCGTCCATTTGAAATCGATACATGAAATAAAAGTACTGCGATTTTACGGTGTCTTGAAATCCTTTGTTCATGATCTTTGAAATCCTTTATTCATCGATTCTTGAAATCCTTTGTTCATCGAGGCCAGTTTCCTGCTGTTCCTCGTGACGATTTATTTCCTTTGATTACGATTTCTTCCTGACATTTATCGACTTTCTTCATCACAAGATAGTATGCTTCTTGTTCATTACATTTCCTTGATTAACTCGACTCATCTCTCATCTGATCTCGTCATTTTCGTCTACTATGACCTCAAATGCAGTCGATCATCTTCGTATGATTTTATGGGTTCCCCTTCTTTCTCTCTCGTTCCCCTCAGCATTGTCATAGATTATCTTAAATAACTTTAAAGTTGATAATGTTTGGCATAATTAATCAAAACTAAAATATCCCACTTTTCATCTCAAAGCGTTTATATAGGTCCGTTGGGTCATTGTCTATTTAAACACATTCGGCGAGGTTACAAACAAAACGATTACAAACCTTAATTAATTAATAGTGGCTCCCTTGCCCAATATAGCGAGGACTTGAATATATATGCATATCGATTTTATACCTAAAAGTAATAACCATGATTAAATCGAAATTGTACTTCTCTTTTATGCGAGCCCTCGTTGGGAGAGTCATAAATAGCCACTAATAATAATTCACAATCATCCTTTTTGAGAATTTATTCATATGAAATCCATCTTTTAGCCGTTAGGTTGAAATTTCTCGAAAGAATTCACAAATAAATAAATCATGTAGGTCAATTTGGCGTAATTTTATTATCCGGAATAAAATTTGTCAATAAATTATCTTAGTAATTTTCGAAAGTGAGATTTTCTTTTGAACAATTCCAAATCATTCAAACCACATTAAATAAATAAAATTGCCGCAATTCAAAACAAGCATCAAGATTAAATAAATCACGTTGGGCATATATATGTCATGGTTTTTAAATTCCAAATCTTGATCTTGAAGAAAATCGTCATCTTTTGCCTTTCATCGTTAATTAAAGAAAAGCTCCATTGAATCCGCAACAATTCTTTCGCGTCCTCGATTTTGAGTTAGGGCAGCATCGAAAAAAATGGGCCTCACGACTTCGGAAAGCAAATCGCATGTCCTAAGCGCGCGCCGAATCCCCGAATCGACCATCCATACATCGCCCATAGCCTTATGCGTCTGGCTTATCGCTTCGACCAACGCCCGCGTCGAGTCTGCTTCCGTCGCCGGCTAAGCTTCTTCGTCTTGACCTCGCCACGCTAGCATCTGTGAGTGTATCTCGATGCCTGCAGGCTACAGCGCCGCCCTAGTCGTCCGCCATGCCCGTCGCGATCACCCGGTGGTGCCGCGTAAGCTAAGCGTTCCGCTAGTCCGCGTGCTCGCGCCTTCCCTTCCTCGTCGTCCGGGCACTTGGGCGTCCATCTTTAATTCTCAAAATCTCGCGTCTTCGTTCCGATCGGTTACAATTTATTCTGAAAAATAAATAAGCCTGAATCCTGAACTAGTCTATTACATTGAACAAATCAAACAAATCCAAATCTACTGTGGATTTTCCTTGTGAGCAAAAGCGAGTCAAGGCAATTGAATTAAAAAACAACAATTTATTTGCATGTAAATAAGCACATTAAAATACCATAACAATTGGATGCACGCAAGCCAGATCTATGGAGTTCTACTATCCGATTTCAATTTTAATGAACAACAATTTAAATTCAGTTTAAAAAGACGGGCCGAACCAGGCTCTGATACCGATTGTTAGGATAACATATGCGAGGATCTATCGGGATGACATCATAAACACAAATTTAAATTAAAAATTATTACTAGCATGAATTTACCTAAGTGAATTCAAATAATAATTCATCAACAACGACATGCAAATAATATTCAAGTAAAATATCACAGAATGCGAAATTTCTGGGAGTTCGTGGCACGTACCCATTGGAGGCGATCAGGGGAGACGGGATCAAGTATACGGATACCCACCAAAAGTCCTTCTCAAGTATTCCCAAGTCTCGTCAATAACCAGTTTGGAAGGTCCTCAATGAGCGATTTATAAAACAAGGAAAATAAAAATATTGTTGCACCACCTTGTGGATTTCTAATATTTCCAACACATGGAACCTTAGTTGGGAATGAAAAATTCATCCTATTTATAAGATAAGGGGGTTAAAATTTTAGACATAATTAGGGGCTAGGAAAGATCTTTTCTTGATCTCCAATAAATCTTGAATATATTCAATATATTCTTCTTTCCATGTGTATTTTTCACAAAAATCTCACACCCTCAATATGGCCTAAATTTTGAAAATTAAGAATAAAAATTTCAAGATTGGATCTTTCTTGAATTTATGAGATATTCTTGTATTTCAAGAGTACATATCTTCCATAAAAATCTTTTCAAAAGAAAATCTTTTTCTTCCTTTCTTATGAAAGATTTTCAAAAATTCCCTATTAAAAAAGCCAAGTGGGGTTTTTTCTTGAATTTGTAGGATAATCTTATATTCGATAATACATTATCTCCTTTCCATAAAATCTTTTCAAGAAAATCCTTCTCCTCTTTTTATTTAATATTTTTAAAATAATAGAAAATATTGCAACAATAAATTTATTTTATTTTAAACACATTTTATTTATTGGACTATTATTTGGGCTACTTGAGGGTCTTTGGGAGAATTAAGATGGACTTCCCGTGGACTTTTTGAATTCAATATTGAGACCAATATAATTGACCCATTTATATTATTTAATACCACTATATAATTAATATTGCACTATCAATCTTAACTTATATTACGGTAATATAGCTCTAAGTTATTATTTCCCGTGTTTAAGATTATTTAGTCCATTAATTAATTAAGCATTTGAAAAGCTTTATATTAATTAATATCTTTATCGGCAGGTAAGGACAATAACTTTATTATGCATCTGAAAAATTAATTCCACTTGCAAGATTTGGAATGATAAAGGTTCGAGGCCAAGGGACCAATCAAGCAAGACTTTTGCAAACACACGATTTCTGTATTAATTTAGCAGGCTAGTCAAAAAATTAATATTATTGCCCAAGATATAAATTATCGAAGTCATAATGATTCTCTTCCCATTTTATAAGTCAAAGCAATAACTACTAATCACACCACGGTCCTTAAGTGACAAAAGATTAAAAATCAACAACCCTTTGAGGTCTAACTCTTCATCCCTTAAATCGGTGTGAAAGAGTTTATCCTCTCTGTGGCAAGTCCGGCTTTAAGCGCCAAATACTAACTAGTGTAATCTCTTGGTCGAGCAAACTGTCCGGGCCTACACATCAACTTCTACTAATAGATTGTTAGGATCTATCTAAGTTTATGAAACACGCTCGTTTACAAACCTATTAGCGTGATCTTTTGTGATCTGGTATCACAGCGTTAACTTCCCAAATATAGCAGTCGTGCTATGAATGGTTTTGCAATAAATATATATAACATTCAATCATATTTAAAGCAATAGTGATAAACAATTTATTTGATAAATAAGTGTTTAATACATAGGTTATACAAAGTAAAGCATACTTTCCGTATAACCTAACAAAGTGATCGAGATCGGATCGGATAACTTTGATGCAACTAACTTTGATATGCTAACTTTGATGTACTAATCTGATCTGAATAAACTTGTTGGTCGGTGCAAGCAGGTCTTACCGTGTATGGGGGGGAATACGTGTTGATGTTTTTAAAACTTTTCTTCTTGAGTCGACAGGCTTCTTTTTTTTTTTGATGATTTGGTCTGAGCACAAGCGCGATAAGTCTCAAAATCTCTATACGAGGCGGTGATCTGAGCTCTTTTTGGATACCTCGAGATAATCCCAGCTGAGTCTGAGTTTGGAGATCTGAGTTGTGGATCGAGGATAACTAACTTCTTTGAACCCCAGGAAGAAATAAGTTCGGTTTGGTAGCCTCTATTATTTACGAGGATGTGCGGAATGGTTGGCCGCTTGGTTTATCTTCGTTTTTAAGCTTTTTCTTTGAAAACCTTCCTTTAATGGAATAGTGATTAGGTTGTGGTTAATTATATGCAACCTTGGGTGGATTGATTCGATTGAATTATCGATTGAAAATATATTTTGATTTAAGTCAATCTGACGATTAATGGCACATGAAAGCGATAATGACCTGACAATTTATAGTGGTTGAGAGACTCAGCTCCTAATTCGCTTTCTACGATCCTCGAGAGAAATTCACTAATCACTTCACGACTTTTACAGATACCTGCGTAGTTTTTACTCAACTCGTACGAACTTTACTACTCCATAGTTTACCTACTCGGCAGACCTTGAGCTTTTATTTTACCTCCGTGGTTTACTTTCTCAAGCTGAAACAAAAAGCTTGAGGACTACCTCTTGTGGTTTTACTAAACCCTCTGAAGCTTTAAACGGCTACTCGCGTGGTTTACTTACTCTTTACAACTCAATCTCACCAACAATCACACTCAAACTACCTTACAAAGGGTTTGGGGTTTTTCTTGGTTGATTTCAACTAGGATGAGATATCCTTTACAATTTAGAACAATGGAAAGGATTAGGATATCTCAAACTAAGCTTTGGATATATCTTATCAAAGCTAGGCTTAGTGGAATGAGCTCTCTTACCGATTTAAAGCACTTGGGAAATTCTTGGGTTTTTAGGTGCTTCAACTTCTGATAATAAGTTTGAGCTCTTGGTTGCTTACAAATTTCCGTAACCTTACAATGTAGAGGTCCACAAGTATTTAAGGCGTACACCAAGGTTACTCTTGAAAAACTATCAGATTGGAGAGATAGCCCGTGAGTTTCCTCTTATGGTGTGTGAAAGCATGGCTATAGCCCAGGGTTTGACACTCCCTAACACGTTTTTGGGCAATAGCCTTTCATGTAGCCGATCTTGACTTTTTTGTGTCTGGAACTTAGTACTTGACATCTTTTTGTTGACTTTGTCATTGTAAGTGTCGATGTATGTGCGATGTTATCTTCTCTTTTTGACTTTTTGTCTCCGATTAAAAGTGAACACCTTCCAGCAGCTCTTTAGTTAAATCTAAAGTTGATATAACGCTTAACAACACTTTGTCTTAGTTCCGTTTATGCATTTTGAATGTCTTGGGCAATATCTAATTTTCTAAGGAATAGCGATATTACCGATGTTGAATCGCCGGATAGATATTTTGATTGCCTCGGAACAATCAAGTTTATCTGCGAGCAGCGATATTTCTCTTGAGTCTTGATATTCTTTGTCTTCCTCAATTCTTGATCTTGATTCTTGATCTACATCTTACGTGTCTTGAGTCTTGAGTCTTGAAGTCTTGAGGATCTTGAGTTTTCACGGATGTCTTGGCCCGATATCTCTAGCGAGTCTTCATCTTTGAGTCTTGATTTCTCGATTTCATCTTGAGTCTTGATATCTCGATTTCATATTGAGTCTTGATTCTCGATTTCTCCGAGTCTTGATTCTCGATTTCTCCTTTAGTCTTGATTCTCGATTTCTTCTTGAGTCTTGATATTCTCGATTTCTCGAGTCTTGAAACTTGATTTCATCTTTGAAACCAGTTTCTCGAAACTTACTAAGTTCTTGAAACTTGAGATCTATCAGTCGATATATGCTTGAATATACATTTGCAGATAACATCACGAATACTCTAAAAGCTGAATCTGACTTCAACTATCTCGAATTATTACAGACATATCGCCTCGGGGTTTTGGATCTAATCAAAATCATTTTTCTTTTATTAAATTCATCTCAACAATTTCCCTTTTTTTGATGATGCAGAAACCTATCTTGTTACACCATACTTAACCTATCTCGGGTTTGAGTTTATTCTACAAGATTGGTTTTATTTCAATAATTTTCCCCATAAATAATGAGTCTCTTACATTTAAATCTCAATAATTTCCATCTGAGAGATTCTCATAACGAATTTCTTCGGTAATGAATCTCTGAAGGATTCATCACGAATACTTAATTTCTCGATCAATTAATCTCGAGACAATCGTTGGGCATATCAAAATTAAAAGACATGTAAATAAAATAATGAGATATTATCTTTTGAGCATAAATGATCGTTTTCATTGATGATAGGTGGTATTTACAGTTACAATGAATCTTATGAACAAATCAAAAAGCAAAAAAAAAATATAAAAATTAATGAAAAAGTCTTCAAGTCTTCATTAATTTCTTATTTCGCCTCTTGATTCGGTTCTTATTCACTCTTCCCCTTTCATCTTGAGGACTTCTAGGTTGAACAATTAATATCTCTTCTTGATTGCATCTCTTTCTTTGATGATTCAGATTATTTCTGTCGAGACTGGCGGGTAAATCTTGAGATATTTCTGAAATGGCTTTCTCATTAACACGATCATTCTCCGGACAGGAGGAGGGTACACATATGGACGGGCGGTTATCTCTGCACCTTTCATCAGCTAGATTTGTCCATCCTTGAAGATATTTTGGATAGAAGGTCGGGAGATAATCGATAAAACCTCATTGGGATCTGGCTCTCCCCCTCTCCGATTCTATGAGCACATCATAGTTGAACCGGAGGGTTCTCTTGATTTCTTCCCATCGTTGGTGGATAGGCATCCACTTGTCAGCGTCGGCCATTTCCTTTGCTTTAGTGTTCCTTCCCTCTTCTTGCGAACCTCTTGAACCGGCTCATTCCTTCTGCTCTTATACCTTAGCCCCCGATCTTTGGTACACGGAAGCGAGCGGCGATTTTCTTCGCTTGTTCAATGGAGTGTTTTGGGCGCTTCTAGTGTTGAAGAACTTTCTTTTTGGGCTCGGTTCGATTCGGCCCAATATCCGGCCTTCAGTTTTCTGGATTGGCTTAAGCCTTTTTCTTTTTGCCCTCGATCTCTTCCATCCCACAGCCTTCCTCTTGATGGCAATTTGCAAACACAGCTTGTCCCAATCGCCCTCTATATCTTTCATTTTCTTAATAATACTTCTGCATTGTTTTATAAAACCAGTGTAAATTAAACACCCCTATGCTTAATTTAAGCTTCACCGGTGGCTTCAATCTCCTTCATAACCCGTAGTATCTTCTTTTATTTTTACAACCTTACCCTGGAGTATGTTCCGATAATTCCCACTGAGGGTCAGCTCGACTCTTTTACCCCTTCTTGGAACCGCCTGGCAGCGGAGAGTGTTGTGTCCGTATAGGTATTGCCTTTCTTTTTGACACTCCTTTTCTCCACCATCCCGATCTTGCTCCTCCTAAATCGCCTAAGGTGGTTTCTTCCATGACGAAGGATTCTTGATTGAGATGAGCAAATTGGCTTGAAGAGCTTCGCTTGAACATACTCCATCGTCTTGTGGCGACATTGAGCTCGTTACACATCATAACTTCCTTCGCCGCTATGTCATTCCTCTCAACCAACTTGCTTCCTAGAATCTGTATACTCTGATGCTTTGCCTTGACTGCATTCTTCGTATGGCCCCTCCATCTTGTCTTCTGGCTTGCTTCCATGGAGGTCGACACTACATCTTAGAACTCTGGCGACCTTGGAGTTGAAGAAGAACTTAATTTCTCAATCTTGAGCTTGGTTAGCGATGCCTCCTCGTCGAGCAACTTTGTTAGGGATCGGCTCCAGCCTTCTCCAGCTTTTCCATCACGAAGAATTGAGATCAACCTCGGGAGCATTCGTCGGTTGTACCTTATAGGGTTAATTTGTTAATCCTACAAGTCTCGGTCCCAGACACAAGCAGTTTGGTGAGGTTTCACCACGAGCTTGGGTGTCCACAGACCTCGGTCTGCATATCGGACATTCTGATTTAAGGTAAGACGATGCAACTGACATAATTATTAATTGTGCCAAAAGTTGCACGGCGGCTAACCCAGTCGAGGATGTTGACGTGACAGTCGACATGGATTGAGTCTTTCTCCTCCGAGATTGACTCTACCGTCATCCCTTGTTGGTCCCCCATCCTGAGATTTGTCAATGGAGCTCGGGGCACCAACCCGGTAGCTTTCCTCTCGGCAACCTTCTCTTACGCGGCTCGTATAAAATCTGAGATTTTCACTTCAAGACTTAGTTTTTAAGGCTCTGAGAATTGGTAAGAAAAAATTTGCTCCTGCGTTCCGCGATCTTCCCCTCTGAATGAGGCAATGTTTTAGCATCTCCGGAAGAGTTTGGTTGAGGATGTAGACGTGACGCCTCAATAGAAGAAGATATGCCGGTCAGGGGCAGGCGCTCGGCCTCGGTGTGATAAGAATAGACCGTTCCCCGCCCGCCCGTAATCCCGGTCTCTTCAAACCTCTCTTTTCTTGAGCATGGACTCTCGAGTTGATTGGAAGGTCAATCAGCGGCTCACTCGAGGCTCTTCAAGTTCATCGGGCTCTGAGGCTGTTTGGGCGGGGCTGACTCCTCCGGTGTCTGGATATGACTTGGTTAGAGTCTGGTGGCCTCCTCGGTCAGGAATATCTGCTTGCTCTGAGGCCGAGGCGGTGCCTTCCTCGTGAGGGATCTGGGCATCTTACCTTGATTGAGCCGCTCCTCTGGGAGAATCTGAACTTTTCTCTAGTCTGAGTCATACAGAAATTTCACGAAAATTTGTCTGTTTCAGTCAGAACCTCGAGAGAAGACTTGCTCCTCGGTTGATCTGTGCCTTTGAGATAACTTTGAGCTTCGGCTGCTCTAATAGATTACAGGCGATTTGGCTCTGGGGCTTAATCTCTCGATCCTATTTCTTAAATATCTTCGTCATTTGAACTTACCATCCTTTGCGTTTTTGGAGCAAAGGGTTTCTGTTTTTCAATTTCTCACCATGCTCCTTCTTGACACAACAACACACTTTACGGCATTTGGGTTTCATCACCCCGACCCTTCGCAATGATGATTCCTTTCTTCTCTTTCTTTCCTTGATTTGTCTCTTGTGACAATGGGCTTGGCATGAATTTTTGGGCAGAATGGGGTGGGGATTGGCAAAAATATCCTCCTCTGCATCTCGAATAGATACAATTTTGTTGAGATTACTTTGCTGATAGATATTGCCCCATCATCCTCCCCTTTTATGACACTTTCGATTCACCTTGATCCAGATATTTGACCAGTTGAAGAATCCTTGGTGATTGAGTCCTCAATCGGCACCATTGATAGGAGTTTGGGAGTGTTGATCTTGCTCGAAGCTTTCAGGAATCGTGTTATGCACTTTCCCACAATATCCATCAATACTACGTATTTAAATTGTAGATCTTTGTTTGTGTAGAGTTGCCTCAAACTTATTAGGTTTCTTAAACTGACTTTCCCAGAATACTCACATATAGATCTGACATATACATTGAGGGATCATCTCTGTCGCACAACTCAAATCGTCGTTCAAATGCTTGGGAACTAGAGCTCTGAGAACCAAAATCTACATATTATCAAATTTGTTCGAGATGCAAAACAGAAATTTTAGATTCTATGCAATCTTCCGCCGTTCCATATTTCGATAAACTACCATCCTCGCCTTTCTTTCACAGTCGATTCTGAAAACAAGGTTAGGTAATTTCGTCGATTAAAGAAGTGGAAGCGCTTCTTCTTGGTGCTTGGCATTTTAGCGTGCTCTCGAGACTTATATTAATGCCATGGCTTTATTTGTCTCATTCAATTTTTTTGAACATGTAGTAAAGGGGCGTTTAGATATGAAGATTGAAGATTTAGGGTTTGAAGTTTTTTGGGCAAGAGTTTATTTGCGGAGGATTTTGGGGCAGAAGGGTTTGATAAAATTTGGCTTGAATGGCTTTCAAAGTTAAATAGCTTGAGATGGTAGGAAAGTAAATGGGATTGGAAGTGAAAAGCAGCGGTTAGATTAATCTGGAGTTATTCGAGGTCCCTTAATGAAATCTAGAAAGTAGCGCGTTTTAACTTCATTGGTGATTAAATGTAACGAGCATTTAATATTTGCATTATCAATTTCAAAGATCCGCTTAAACATTCCTCGAATTGTTTTGTATTTATTGCGAACTGATTCTGGTTTTCTTAACAATAAATGAAATCGCACTTTAATTAAATTACTTCTTAGAGACTAATTTCCTTTTCCTCGATCTTCTTTGAGTATTGACCTTGTCGTCTTCGATATAATCTTTGAAATCTGAATGCGTTTGTTCAACCTTTGAAATCTTGACCTTGATGGCTCTGATTTCTTTTGAGATACGATTGGTATTTTCATTTTATCTGACTTTACCGGTAAATTAAAACCGTGCGTCGCTTTGATTTTTAGATTTACTGTACCTGGATCCGCATCTGTTCTGGCCCGGCCAGTTCTGAAATCTTGATTACGCAAGAGTTTAGTTAGATATCAGCTCTACGCTATCGATATGAATTTTCTCATCCTTATGTCCTTTTTCTAAACATGATCTTTGATGATACGATATCCACATTACTTTGCGTCATTTATGCAATCACAGGATTTTGTGGCCAAAATAACAATGGTACTATTGTTTGTCTGCAAAAATATTAGTACTTCATTGGCTACAACTTCATAATCAGCAATTGTCTGAACCAAGAATACGAGCCACCGGCTGACTTCACGTAGCCATATGACCGACCCGTTAATCTTGGATTTGCTATTGAGGTTTGTTTGTCGAAAACCAGATGTCGACTTACTTCGAAATGACAAGTTCACAATGATGAACTTCTGTCTAATTACCCAGCCTCAATAATCGACATCCCGAGTAACGATTAATTCAAGGTTATCATCAATTTGGATACCATAATCACTCTATTCACTGTGCCCTTGAGATACTTGATATCTTTTTGGCGGTACTAAATGCTGTTAGCCTTAGGATT
>JBBCBC010000109.1:77500-138203 GCA_037126765.1 Stenogyne calaminthoides
TACCTACTACAGTTGTCTCGTGTGTTCCATAAAATATCATTTGGTGATGTCTGTCTTTCCCAAGTTGATGTTCTGCATTGGTTTTAGTCAGATATGACGCAGCAGAAGATTGCTTGATATATTACATTTCTTTTCAATAGTGCAGCCTTACATGTTTTTTTTGTTCCTGTATGTTGATTCATCATGTGCATAATTCATGCCAAAATGTCTAAATCTTTTCTGCAAATTATTTTACCTGGTTATGTTCACATGATTCATCAAAAGAGGGAATTGATAACATAAGCTGGCAAAACCCTGCAAAACGGGCCAATTTTCTTGAGGTAAACCTCCTTAATTATGTTGATATTAATGTTTATATAGCGTAAGCTTGTGGCTTTTATGTTGATTAAAATAACAATATATACTCCATCTTTGAAGCCTTTCGTATCATTGAAGAATATATATGATGTTCAAAGTCGCGCACATATATTGAAAAAGCAATGAAGTTGCGGATGCTCTTTCTAAGTATCGCACGCCTACTTGTAGGTTTGATACAACTCTGGAGTTTACCAATTCTAATTTATTATTCATTTATATAATGACTTAATATTTATTATGACGATCACAAGCAGTCTAAGCTCGTGTTTCAGCTTTATTTTTGTTAGATGACTATTGTTATAATTCTCAAATCTTGTTACCAAGTAAAACTTCACAAGTAATTAAATCTAGTTTCGTCACTTCTTAGACGTTTAATTCAATTAACATGAAACTTAAGAGTGCTTGAACTCCATCTCATGAAAAACACATCTCGAAGTTAGGAATAATAATGGTTTCTCGCTTTTAGTGATTTTCTTACCAACTTCAAAATTTCATAGTAAGCTAATCTAGTCGGTCAATTTATTCCATTCTTTATACATAGATAGTTCACTAGATGATGTGTGCTCATACATTTCTCTATCAAGCTTAGCAGTCTTCAGGATAAGATACAATGTGCATGTTTGTTTAACAGTTTAGACATACATACAAAATTTAAAAATTCATGCGACTCCATTTTATGAAAATTGCTGAGTGTGATAATGACTGATTATGGTTTATAATTGTAAGATTTACCAAATAAGTAGAAAACATATGGATATGCATATATGGCAAAATAATCAAATAATTCATTCAACACAATACATTTAAATTACCTATACCAAAGATCATTTAAATTTGCTGCTTTACCTATACCTTTCGGGATCCACACAAATAAGATTTTTATTTCAATATTAGAGGGTCTTTCAATATAACAAGCAACTTCTCTTGCTCAGCTGATCTGAGTTTCAGAGCTTTAGATCAGCTTTCTTTCAATCCTCAACCAACTTTTATTTCTCGTTTCAGAGGTGTTCGTTCTCCGTTTCCACTTGCGGGTAAGTTTCTATGGCTATTTCGAGATCACCCACCAATTTCTCTAAATAGAGCTATTGGTTGACCTCGCTAGCAGCGAGCGAAGCTCCAGTGATGGAAAAAGGAGGGAAACAAGGGTTAAAATTTATGTCTCCTTATTGGTGCTCTTCCAGCTTGGCCATCAGGCATAGATCCTCATTAAAAGAATAGCCAGATCCAGACGATGGCATATCAGAGTCGCCGACGGCAGAAGGAAAGAAATATACTTGATTTGACCTTAGCACTGGCGCTAATAATCATTCCAGAATTATTTTTTTGTCTTCCGGGGTATGGGATGATTTTTTATTATAAAGAAGAGATATAAAGTCCATTGATTGTTTATTTTCCCTATCTGCTTTGAAGAACCATCCTGCCCTCTCTCTCAACTGAAGAGTAGATAGCCCAAGACACCTACACATACAAAGGGGAAGGAGCGAATGACAACCTCTTTATGAATCTCAAAATCATGTTCTCACAACAAAGAGTTGTTACCTCGGAAAGAGAGAAGGAAGGAATTAAACCAAGATTGAAGGATAGAATAAGAGATTTCACGGTCCATTTTAGGATTCGGATCCACTCTCTTTGAAATTCGAGGTTAGACTACTTATCCAATGTTCTCTTTAAGGGGTCTACTTCCCCCTAATGCCATGGTGGAACCTCCGAAGCTCACTACCTTAGACCAAGAGGAAATAGCAAAGGTAAGGGGAATACCCGACACAAGAGTTGATTCACTGCGGAGTACAATTCAGCTATCCTGTAAGGGAATGAAGGCTTTCAAAGGGGGTGTCCACTAGTAAGCAATCAAATGTATTCCTTCTCATTCGTTTCAGGAGTCAAACCGGCCCTACTAAATAGAACGACGGAATGTAGCTTGCCCAGGCCCTCCTTTGGAACCAATCCCCATGGTTCTACCCGATCTCGTCTAGCTAACTACCGGTGTAAGATCACTAATGGACTGCTTTTTGGGAATCTTTTGTTATTCGTCGAGAAGTAGGGAGGTTGAGCGAAAAGATCTTCTATAGCCATGCTCGGGCACGTGTTTTCAACCATTTGTTGATGAATCGAAACCTCTCCATAGGAGGTGTCAAACTAACGAGAAATGGCTTTTTGCTTTGCTTGAGGATTCCCCATCGGGAGGTAGCTAACACGGACCAAAGTAACCAATGAAAATGGAAAGAAATAGAATCGGAAGAATCGGAGTTGTTTATAACGGATCAAAATGGAGCTATGCAGCTACTTGACAACAAAGAAAGCAAGCTTAGGAATGAATCGGGTCTATGTGCTAGTTGTTTGGTCATAATTGTGGGTAGGGCCCTTTAGAGCGCTTAGAGAAGTGACGCTTAGGGAGGTCTCACTTATTAGAATAGTGGACCGCCTTGAACTCAATCGAATAAACTCGTTTTAGGCACCTTTCGAGATGAAGAAGATTACCTACGGGAAGCCTCCTCCCACTATTTCCTTGTTCCAACATGCCTTTCTCTATGGTGGACGAAAAAATAAAGACGCATGGCTATGGTGGCTTAAATTAAAAAGGGCATAGGATCTTGTAAGCAAGCTACCCGACTAGCACGCTTGAAATACATTGAAATCAAAGCTTAATCAAATGGAAGGAGAAGCTCAATTATAGTCTTTTACTCTATAAAGCAATCAAGAGATCTAATACCCGTGAGATCAGTAGCCTTTACTTCTCGATTGCGCTGGTAGTCTTTGTTGTTACCGCTGCCAATACCAATAAATGTGCTAAGCGTTTCAAAAACCTAGTAGTATTCCCTGTTCGTGAGACATTGGAAAAACACCTTCTTCTTTGGTTTATGTTGCAAAAAAGTGGAGTGATTTTCCCTATGGGAAGCAAAGTCGCTAGTCAATGACTTTTATTATCATAACCTATTTACTCTCAAGTCAAATCAGAAGTGAAAAAGAATTGTAGTCGCTAAGGTCCTTCCATCACTCATCCATGATAGATTTGCCTTACGAAAAGAGTTCTTTTTTTTTTACTTCTTCATTCTCCTCGAACAAGGCCTCTTTGACGAAGTTAAGACAAAGTTGAAGGAATGGTCTCACTCGTGGGGGAAGGAGGCCGGTTGCTATTGAATCCGAATAAGGCAATCCTTATTAGAATATACCAACATAAGCAAACAAGCGGGGATGCATCGAATAATGCCCTAGTAGAAGGAAGAAGAATTGGAAGTGCACATAGGATTCATCTTTCAACGGCATTTCGACATGAGAAACCGGATGAAAGAAAGAGTTAGCAGACGCTTTTGTCCATTTCGCATAGCCGGGAATAATGCTAGGAGGATAAGGAGCTATTTTCAGATCCCCCGCCCACAACCTCTTGAATCAAAATCAAGGACAAGCAGTTCTAAAAGAAAGACCGAACGATGTATTCGGGTTGAAGGGGCGTAAAGTTGATTGAAAAGAAGGAATTTGCCAATCATTTCATTCAAGCTTTTGAATTTAATCGCTCTACTCTAATGAGACATTAGGAAGATAGAAGGATCTTGGTCACGCTACCATAGGTAATGGTCTTATGATTTGTTAAGGGAAAATTTTAGCTTTTTCCCGTCGGTCGACTGGTGAGTCTTCGTCGAGTGGCGCAAATCAAAGTCCTAGATCGGGTGATCTTTCCGATGCCACCCTCTTTGTTAACGAAATGGGCTACGCCACTCAATATGAATGATAATGAAATGGGAAGCGGTTGAAGCCTTTGGGTTATTAATATCCACGGATTGTCTGTATTTCCGAGAGCTTCTCATCCGGATCCATGAGCAAGACCTCTGCTTTTATCTTAATAGGTTAGATAAGTCGCTCACTAAGGTTGGCTCTCCCGAGATAGCCTTAGCTTATCCGGACTCCACTCGTGGATTGGAAGAGGCTGCTACATATATGCTACCTCCAAAGGACAAAATGAGTACAAAAAAGTGAAGTTACTTGGCGTGTACATAACTACTTCTTGTTGTGAACATTAGTCTAAGACTGTGGGCTCTTGGGAGCCGGTCTCCGATGTAATAGCTTTATATAAAGGAGAGGCTCAAGATAATCCTCTTTATCCATTGACGATTCAGTCCCGATTCTTAACAAAAAGGAAGAATCGAGGTGAATTGTTCATCGCCAAGTCCGAAAGAAATAGAAAGAAATGGCTTAGCCAATGATGGATTGACCAAAGATCTAAACCCCTGATCAGGGTTATCTAATGAGAAATATTACTTTGATCCCGGGAAAAATTTCTATTAAGCTATCTTGGTCAAGAGAACATAGTCTCTACCGGACCTACAAATGTTATGGTTGGTTTCTTTTTAAAAAAAAAGATCAACATGGCAAGCTAAAGAGCACTTCGTTCATGAATGCAAATAAGAGGGATATTCTATAACATAAGGATCTTCTCCTACTAAACATCTTTTTTAACAAAAAGATCAACATGGTTGGCCAAAAAAAACTAATGCAAATAAGAGGGAGTTCATACTCAAGGATCACTCCAACTAAACATCTTCTTTACCCTGATTAACTAACTTAAAAGAAAAGAAAAGGGCGCCAACTCCCACTTCGGCGCTTAACTAATTTTTGTAAAGTCCTTTCAAAGATGGAAACATCATTTTTTCATTTGGATTGAACTTTTGGTCGATCTTGAATTATGATTGGGCCTCCCGGGACCGGAGATAGAAAGGGGGCGACGCACCACTGGGACGACCGAAGTGCGTTTCATGTTGGTTTGAGGACCGTTGGTCAAAGAAAAGGTAAGGTCCTCGATTAAGGGATGAGCCGTATGACGCGAGAGTGTCACGTATGGTTTCTTTGAGAAGGGTGTGATACCACCACCTATCGGGCCCGACGAAGCGGTCCGCGAGTCTGCATCCCTAATCACCGTCCATGCACATCGCTCTCTCCGGAGGTTGGCCGCCTATCCTAGATCTTCCCATTTCCAAGAAGATCCTGGCTCGATCCGGTTTAATATCAAGGTGATTCTCTTTTCGTTCCTATATATATGGGTCCGTCAAAGCATTTCCACGATATCGTTATGATCAATTAATGGGACTTGGCGGAAAGTGTTCTTGCCTCTATCATTAGCTCGGGTAGTCGTAGTTTACGGTGTTTTAGTCACCTTTCAATGGCTCCCTTTAATTATAAATGCAGGAATTTCCCTCTTGACTAATGGGAAGCGGGCTACTCCCTAAAAATGCCCCGCCAGAGGTTCCTTTGTCGTTGGGGATCCAAATCGATTTTTCGAGGGGAGAGGACTTAAGGCCGGCTAGAAGTTAAACAACTCTATTAAATTAAAGGAAGAAATGTTGGGAGTTTGATAGATATCACGGGGGGAGAGTTAGAGCAGAAGTAGACCCTGAGTACCGATTCTAGTTGACTCAAAGAGAAGTTTTATCACTAGCTTGTATGTGGAGAAGGACATCATATAGAGAGTGCGTGGGCGTAATGAGTGTCGAGACTCATGGGGATTTCATCCATGCCCTTCAACGTCTTCCTTTCACACACACTTTCGATCGTCCAACTAATTATTCTTCTAGTCATGGGGTCAACTATAAGAATTCAAGTTCACTTTCTTTATTTGGCGACTTTATCCCAAGCCTTTGGAAGATATGGGTCAAGAAGGCGAGGGGGGGAATGGATCGGTCAAATTCGACAAAAAGGAGGAGGAAAAGGACCCGACTTGGGAAGTTTTTCTTCTCCTCACTTATTCTTGGTGCGCTCCGTTTGAGTGATCCAGAGGGGGCCTTTGGGATGTCCATAATGGAAGCATTTTGATTCTCGGGAAGGCTCAGTATTCCTATTCTTGTTATGGGAGACTCTCCATATCCTATCTCGACTCCGTTCACAAGACCATAAAGTAGGGAAAGGCGGGTTTGATCCTATCATCTGTTATTTTAGTTGCAAATGGCACAAATGGTTTGGAAACAGACATTTAGAAAGAAGAGTGAGAGACCCCTTATCCGGTGGACTCGTCGATCAACCAAGTTGAAGGAATAGAATCATAGGTAGGTAGGAGGGATGAGAGAGAAGCCGGGTTGAGTATATCGTGGAGATGCCCGCTTTGTGATTGACCCAGCCGATAACTAAATTTGAGTTGTAGGATGATTTCTCCGGCCCCGACATGAGCCACTCCATTCTCTCCTTAATGTACCAACTTACGTTCCTACTTCCACTAGTACCCCGTCTCTTTTCTTGGCTAACCCCAACTTAAAAGTACTTTTGCTCTTAAGGCCCAATTGGGAGGTACACTAGCGCCTTTCTCTCGAACAACCCGATTGCCCTAAGTCTAATCCCTAATCATGCGCAACACATGGAATTGGACCTTTCGCTTTCAGATTTGATGCTCTTTTGAGACAAATTTTCAATAGAACATAGAGCTCTGCCATCTTCGTCGCCCTAACGAAGTTCTTCGCCTTAATCCCTTAAACGAACAGGTTAATCGTAGAAGCGGGAGGAATTCTTGCTTTTTTATGTCCGCTAGTCGGGAATGGAATCGGGACGCCTGAATACTTAATTATTGAATGGGGGAATGAAAAATATTAGACAAATAGGGCACTAGAACACTATTCTTCCTCCTTCCCCGCTTAGGCCTTAGGGGCTTAGGACATTAAAGCAAAGAAGACTTGACAAGGTAGCAAAAAAAGGAGGAGCGTGGAAATCACAGAGTTGTAGCAAAATCATTGGCATGTAGGGTAGGCAAAGGACATCCGAGATGGCATCAAGCCCGAGCACAAAATAGATCTGGGCTCCTAGTAAGGAGGACGGTAAAAGCCTTCTAGCATAAGTGATGTCTTCCCAAGGTCTTGTCGCCTGATGCAGATGCGGGCGGGTAGGTAGTCAAGATTGAGACATCTAATTGCGTTAGGATCGGGCTACATTATGACCCAATTTGGTGAAGATCGTCTGTTAGCTACGATAAGCTACTATAACTATAGGATTGTAGAAAGTTTGTTCTCGATTGATTCAAGCGGGGATCAATCTATCCTTAAGTTTTTTCACTCTATTGCCTAGTCTAAAGCTAGTTCAATGAGGTAGTTTTACTTGCGGACTCGATAGAGTTTGGGTAACGACTCACTCTTTGAAAGCCTCGACTAGAAGGAAGAAAGAAGACCGGCGAAATGAAGGCGCCTTTGATGCCGATGCCAGTGAGCGAACCACACCATTTGGCGCCTTGGTTGAAGATCAATCCTTTGTGGAGCCCTAATAATCTAAGGGACGAGGAGAACCTAGTGTTGGGGAATGAGTTGTACAGATCTATTCGGGGTGAATATTTAAATACAAATTTAATTCATTAATCATTACTAGCATGAATTAATCCTATATTAATTCAAATAATAATTGCAACAACATATCATGCATATAAAAAACCACGTAAAACCCACGATGCGGAATCTACGGTTTTACGTGGCGCATTCTCGGGATGGCGGTGACTTTGGCCGGACGGACTAACCAAAAGGACTTTCCAAGTATTCCCTTAGCCCTTGCTCGACAATCCGGTGGAAGGATACTTGCGTAACAATTAACAAAAGGAAAAAAATAAACTTTGTTGCACCACTTATGTGGATTTGCTAATATTTCCAAAGACATGGAATTGTACTTGGGAATGAACTAATCATCCCCTATTTATAAGAGGGAGGGTGGTCGAAATTTTAGTGATATTTCAATGTGGGAAAAGACTTTTCTTGGTCACCAAAAAATCTTGAATATATCTCCTATATTCTTTTTTTCCCATAATTAAAATATTCCACAAAAATCCCACTTCCTCTAATATATGGATTTTCGAAAATTTAGTGCAAGAATCCAAGATTTGGATCTTCTTGAATTTATGAGATATTCTTGTATTTCAAGAAATACATATCTTCCATAATATCTTTTCAAGAAAATCTTTCTTGCCCACTATATTTTCACTTTTTTTCGAAATTTACTATATAAATAAGCTAGTGGGAGATTTCTTGAATTTAATGAGATAATCTTTTATTCCAAAAATACATATCTTCATTCCATAACAAAATTCAAAGAAAATCTTTCTCCCAACATATCTATATATTTCAAAAAATAATACTTGGAAAATTAAGCAACAATATTTATTTTATTTTAATCACCTTTTTCGGTATATTGGACTATTTGTTGGGCTACTCGGGGGGCCTTTAGGAGAATTAAGATTGGACCTTCTAATGGATCTTGAATATCTAATATAATTCAAGCCCATAAATATTAATTAATCCCACTACATAATTAATATTCAGACTATCCATCTTAACTCATATTACGGTCAATATGGCTCTCGGTCATTATTTCCGTGTTTAAGATTATCTAGCCCATTAATTAATTCAAGCCAATCTGAAAATAGCTTTCCGTTAATTAATATCTTTTGTCCTTGGTCGAGGAACGGTTCAACATTATTATCCATACGGAAACTAATTCCACTTGCAAGATTTGGTATGATAAAACTTATGAACCTCCCATGGGGGGCAAATCAAGCAAGCGTATTTTGCACACGATTCTTAAGTATTAAATCTTAGCAATCACATGTGACCAATAATATTGCCCAAGATAAAAAGTATTGAATCTCTCCGATTCGCTACCCATGATAAGTCAAAGCAATAGTTACCAATCCCATGTGATCCTATTTAAGGGACTAAGATTAAGAAACAACGAACCACCGAGGTCTAATTCTTCCTTGTTCGCCTCAAGAATTTATCCTCCTCAGAGGGTCCTATTCAACAAGATCGGTCATGCACTAGTGTAATCTCTTGGTCAAGACAAACCAATCTCGAGCCTTACACCTCAACCTTTCGAGATGGTTGTTCATTTCCATCTGGTCGTGAATGGCGTACTTTTAGTTACAAGGGACTGTTAATTTAATCTTACGTGATCCGGTATCACTAAATTAACTCTGATGTAACACGCATTTAATTATTGAACAATTATGCAAGAAGAAATATATATAACATTCAATCATATTTAAAGCATCGTTGATAAACAATTTATTTCAATAAATAAGTCCGAAAATTAGGGTTTCGATTATACAAAGTAAAATGCATACTTTTCAAAGATAATCCCAACACCTAGAGATAGAAAAAATTGGAATAAGCCCGCTGCATACCCAAGATAGGCTTATAGAAGGGCAAGATCGAGCATCCACATGCCACCAGAGAGTGGATTTATACTTATTATTAACGCGGGATAAGGAAGCATTTTGATTAAGAATGAGGTCCAAGACCTTGTTATTTGAAGTGGTCGCCTAGATCAAATGGAGGAAGATAATGATATTATCCCGTAGAAAGAAGCGGACTCGCTAACTCGAATCTGTGACCCATTTGAATGGTAATGAAAGAAGGATGAGCCTACTTCATGTAATAAATCGGGACTAATCATTTCCTCGCAAGCTTGAATTAGAAAGGAAATACACCGCGGGGTTTCGTGGGAGTGTCCTCGTCTTCTTCCTTTCCCCATTCTTCAAGTAAGATATCAACTATTTCTTGAGGGATATACTTATTCATGCTTTTCCCGTTTTCTTTATCGGGCCGGTATTCTTGGAGGGTAAGAGAAGTTCTCGGCTTTTGTTCGTACTCTTCCATTGAGTCCAGATATTCCTCGATCTCCGTCTTCTTCCTTGGGGCGCTTAGCCATTCCCTTAGAGACCCCTCCCTTGTACTTCCTTGTTGATACCATACATAATAACCTAAGCGCAATCCTTGTAGGTCCCAAACGGTTTTGTGAGGGCGTAAGTCTAGAGGGAGGGTGAATAGACTTTCGAAAACTTTTTCAATGCGGATCGGTGTGATTTGCAGATTACTGATCGAGTGTTAGTGAGTCGGTTTGGATCGATGTTCAACCTTCGAAAGTGCCTAAGGCGCATCGGTTTGATATCTGTCGGTTTAACTAAGAGTCGCGGAAGCTTGTAAATACCCGTGAAAAAACCGGTTTTATCAATTGATTCTTAAGTCAAGTAGTAGATGTCGCGAATCGATGTCCGCTTCTTTCGAGAACCAAGAGATCGGTTTATTTCCCGTAAAACCGACATGAACCCGAGGTTGACTTTTTTATCGATTCTCGCAACCTCCGTGAATCGTAATTAGAATACCCACTAAGCTCTAGATTATCATCGATGGGTAAAATAAACCAAGGTTTCTTGTCCCTTCAGATACTTGAGAATCCGCTTAGTCGCTTCTAGGTGGCTTTGCATTGGATTTGCTTTGAAACCGTAAATACACCCCATCGCCAAATGTTATATCTAGTCTATTTGGCAATCAAGTATAGTAGAGATCCAATGACAAAGCCCTATATTATTTTCGATTAGTTTTCGACCGTCCTCATCCGGATCCATCTTGAACCCGGTCATCATGGGAATTTCGCTTCCTTTACGTTGTTGCACTCCAAACTTGGCGAGAGATTCCTTGTGTACTTCGCACCGCGATGAATATCCTTTTGTACTGGCTTGACTTGTAAACCCGTAAAGTAATTCATCCGACCCATCATGGACATCTCGAACTTCCCTTGCATCAATTTTTTGAATTTCTCACATGACTTCTTGTTGGGAGATCCAAGATGATGTCGCCCACGTAAATCTGAACCATCCGAATATCTTCTCCATCTTCTATTCGAATAAGGTTACGTCCACTATTCCTTTAGTGAATCCATCGTCTATCAAGAAGCGAGAGAGTGTATCATACCAAGCTCGAGGAGCTTGTTTTAGCCATAAAGAGCTTTTCTTAAACCGGTACACTTGGTTGCCTTTTTTTCAAAGCCCCGGAGGTTGTTCGACATAAACTTCCTCTCGCTAGTACCCCATTTAAGAATGCACTCTTTACATCCATCCGACACATAATGAACCCTCGCGGGCAAGATATGCCACTTAACACCCGAATGGCTTTTAGGCGAAGCGATCGGGTGCAAAGGTCTCATCAAAATCAATTCCTTCCGATTGTGAATACCCCTTAGCAACAAGTCTTGCCTTATTCCCGGTTATGACATTATTCTCATCTCTCTTGTTCTTGAATACCCACTTCGTGCACCACGCCTTGATGAGTTGGATGCGTCCACCGGTTTCAAACTTGATTCCTCTCAAACTGTTCAGTTCCTCTTGCATGGCTAGAATCCGACTTGCGTCTTGTAGAGGTTCCTCATCGTAGTTGGTTCCTTCAAAGATAGATAACAACAAAGATATGGCACTTTCACCAACGATGTCTAGTTTTAACTTTATCGATGGGTCTCTCGATAATCGATCGGTTGGATGACCGGTAATCCGTGTCCTTTTTTTCGATGACGTCTATTTGGAGAACATCATCCATTTCGATAGTAGTTCATTACTAGTGATTGGGAGTGGTGCGGAATTATGATCCACTTGATAAGAACATGTCTCGGTGATGTTGGACTCATCATGTGTCGATGTCCGTTCAGTAGGAACTTCAGAGTTCCCCGAACCGATGGTTCATTGATATCGCCTCTCGGTATACATTGCTTCATTGGGATTATCTTTGGAAAGTATGCTTTTTACTTTGTATAATCAAAACTGAATTCGGACTTATTTATGAAATAAATTGTTTATCATCGATGCTTTAAATATCATTGAATGTTACATATATTTATCGTGATAACTGTTCATTAAATAAAGACGTGTTACATTGTAGTTAATTTAGTGATACCGGATCACGAGAAGATTAAATTAACGGTCCTTGTAACTAAAAAAGTACACCATTCACGACCTAGATGGAAATGAACAATCCATCATGAAAGGTTGAAGTGTAAGGCTCGGGATTGGCTTGTCTTGACCAAGAGATTACACTAGTGTATGACCGGTGCAATTGAATAGGACCTCTGGGAGGACAAATTCTTGAAGAATCGAACAAGGAATAATTAGACCTCGGTGATTCGTTATTTCTTAATCTTCGTTCCTTAAATAGGATCACGTGTGGTTGGTAATTATTGCTTTGACTTATCATGGGTAAAGAATCAACGAGATTCAATACTTTTTATCTTGGGCAATATTTTGGTCACATGTGATTGCTAAGATTTATCTGAGGAGAATCATGTGCAAGCACGGAGAATCGTGTGCAAGTAAGTCATTGTTTCCAAGGCATGACCTTTAAGCGACTTGGGAAGATCCAGATAACTCATCATAGATCTAACCATTTCCAAAAGAGTTGCTTTCTTTCGCTCGCAACCCCTTTTGTTGAGGGTTCCGATGCAAAGGAGCCGAGATGCAATCCCTTCATCGATAAGTAGTTCAAAAACTCATCGCCGAGGTATTTGCCTCCACGATCGATCGTAGAGACTTGATATGTTTTTCCCTATGATTTCTCTGCTTGAGCCTTAAATTCTTTGAATTTCTCAAAGGTCTCGATTTATGCTTCATAAGGAAAATACTCATAATCTCCTCTTGCTTTTGTTGACATTCGACCACATACATCCGTGTAAACGATCTCTAACACTTCTTTGGCTCTATTCCTTGGCTCCAAATGCCCTCTTGGTCATTTTTGTTGGGATTATAATTGAAAAGTATGCTTTTTACTTTGTATAATCTAAAACTGAATTTCCGTGACTTATTTCTTGAAATAAATTGTTTATCATCGATGCTTTAAATATGATTGAATGTTATATATATTCTTGCATAACTGTTCAATAATTCAGACGTGTTACATCAGTAGTTAATTTAGTGATATCCGATCACGTAAGATTAAATTAACGGTCCCCTTGTAACTAAAAAAGTACGCCATTCACGACCCAGATGGAAATGAACAACCATCGCGAAAGGTTGAGGTGTAAGGCTCGATTGGTTTGTCTTGACCAAGAGATTACACTAGTGCATGATGATCTTGTTGAATAGGACCTACAGGAGGATAAATTCTTGAGAATCGAACAAGGAAGAATTAGACCTCGGTGGTTCGTTGTTTCTTAACCTTCGCCCCTTAAATAGGATCACGGGATTGGTAACCATTGCTTTGACTTATCATGGGTAGCTTAATCGTAGAGAGATTCAATACTTTTTATCTTGGGCAATATTATCGGTCACATGTGATTGCTAAGATTTAATCTGAAGAATCGCGGTGCAAGCACGCTTGCTTGATTTGCCCCCTTGGGAGGTTCATAAGTTTTATCATACCAAATCTTGCAAGTGGAATTAGTTTCCGGTATGGATAATAATGTTGAACCGTTCCTCGACCAAGGACAAAAGATATTAATTAACGGAAAGCTATTTCAAAGTGGCTTGAATTAATTAATGGGCTAGATAATCTTAAACACGGAAATAATGACGGGAGCCATATTGATTGTAATATGGGTTAAGATGGATAGTGCAATATTAATTATGTAGTGGGATTAATTAATATTTATGGGCTTGAATTATATTGTGGCTCAATATTAGATATTCAAGATCCATTAGAAGGTCCAATCTTAATTCTCCTAAAGGCCCCCCGAGTAGCCCAACATATAGTCCAATAACCGAAAAAGGTGATTAAAATAAAATAAATATTGTTGCTTATATTTTCTATTTTTTGAAAATTATGGATAAAAGAGGGAGAAAAATTTTCTTTGAATTTTGTTATGGAATGAAGATATGTATTCTTGGAATACAAGATTATCTCATTAAATTCAAGAAATCTCCCACTTGGTTATACATAGTTGTCATGAGTCGTTTTAGTTGATGAATATTATGTGGCTAATTTGGTAACAACTTCAAAACAAAAACATATACGTGTAAAATAAACGGTAAATAAGATGAATTTGTTGACCCGGTTAAATCAAGAAATGACTACTCTGGGGGCATACCAAGCCGAGGATATTGTACTATAAGCTTCACGTCACAGTTCTTGATACATCTTATGAAGTTGAATCGATGCAGAGATAAAGATAATTTTTTTCAATTAGCAAAATGAGTGCTAGGGTTTTTTTGTATATGTGGATGATCACTTTCGAATTTTTTAGTTCCTCTCCTCTCTGGTGATTTTTGTAGGCTATTTTTCCGAACCCTTATCTTCTTCTTTTTTTTCTTCTCTTTATAGCACTCAGGTAAGCATGAGTTGGGTTGGTATAGCATGATTTGGAGTCTTTAGATCATGCAAGAACCCCGGTGGTGTTGCCATGTTTTCGACTTAAATCTTCTAGATTGATCTTCGTGCTAGCTTTTATGCGTAGGATGTTCTTTTGATCGTCCAAATTAATCTCTTGTTCGGTTGGATGTTTTGTTCGCCTCTTTAATCATGTGGGTTTTTTTTATCTTTCGAAGATTATCCTCCTCGAGCAATAATCTTGAGCCCCTCGGGATATTTGGGTCTTCGGGATATTTGAGTGTCGAGCACTCGACCCTTGAGATTTCGAAAGTATTTTTGGCGCTGAATCCTCGGTTTTGCTTATGGCCTTCTCGACTTAGCTTATCGATTCCTTCTTTCCCGACCGAGTAGCGGATACGTTTGTTCGGGTGAGGGTCGGGTCGAGCAATTCGATCGGTTGGCGAACAAAAAGTAACTTATCCACCGTGCATGATTATTTTGTTTTAATATTACACGTGTCGCTCTTTGATGTTCGATTAATCCCGATTTATTATATCAAACACAACAATACCCCCCCGGTCAGCTTAAACCGTTTTTCTACATGGGGCTTATTTGTTAAACTCGATTGGGCCATATTTGGTATCGCTTCAGATTCATGTTGTATTTTTAATTCAGATTCGAT
Source organism: Stenogyne calaminthoides (assembly GCA_037126765.1). Taxonomy (NCBI): domain Eukaryota; kingdom Viridiplantae; phylum Streptophyta; class Magnoliopsida; order Lamiales; family Lamiaceae; genus Stenogyne; species Stenogyne calaminthoides. The sequence goes on from JBBCBC010000109.1 coordinate 92,558, forward strand.
GTTTATATAAATCATATTTCTCGCTTTAACCCCTTTTTTTTTTTTTTCCTCTGTTTTTTAATTGTCTCTGCGTTCGAAAGTTTCGGTGAGGGCCTCATCGTTCCTGCCAAGAAATTCATTCAGTAAACATCAAGATTCTTCTTCTATTTTGTAATTATGGCCTCTTGCTCGAACTCCTCTGTTCAATCCGACCATCCTAGTTCCTCTTCTCTCCCTATCAAGAGAATCCCCGTAGTAATGTAAATAAGTCGGAGACAAATGTCTCGAATTCGAGGATTTCGTTGGCAATTTCGCAACCATTTGCCGTTCTTTCCTCCGATTCCAATGAAGTTCTAACGAGTCGGGATAGGGACTTGGCCCGTAGTGATCCGTCGGACGATTCTAATTATGATTCTTTGCCCCAAATTGATTAGGTCTAGGGTTGTTGATAATGTTAATGTAGATAGAAATGACAATGTTGTGAGGGGGGGGAAATTTTAGCGGTCAGAATTTAACCTAATCGAACATAGGAGTAGATGGTGAGCAAAGCTTTGAACTTGATATACCTATTGGTGTCCCTCATAGTCCAACATATAGCGAAAGTATAATGCTCGTTATAGTTTCGACGGCCCGAGCAACCTCATAGGAATAGGGTAGAGAACGAGTACCCAAATGAGCAAAATAAGCGAGCATAATTGATGAAGATATGCTCATTTCAACCGCATAAAAATTTATGAAACCCCCAAAGATGTTTTTTTCCGGCACAGGGTCCTCGATGAGCGGGCCGATCAACCTCCAAGGAAGGTTGTGTCGCAGATGAATTTGGACACCATGGAAGTTCGGCCTCCGATTTCCTCTTCATCCCGCTTATCACCCGCTTGCTTGTTGAATGGAACATTACCATTACTAAATTTTAAACCGAATGGATGGCATATGATTATGAGTTTCTTGACTTTGTTCGGTAAAATGAAACCAAGATATTATCCTTCGGCAGCTGAACTTGCTCGATTGGTGCACTTGACTCGTCCGAGGGGTGAACACGGATGGTTGTTTATGCAAGCCAATGCTAAGTGCAAAATCATTGAAGATGTGCCGAACAAAATTAGTGATTGGAAGGAAAAATTCTGGTTCGTAGGGGGCGATTGGAAAAGCCCGGCCTCTGGAAGCGAACCAAATGCTCGTTTAGACATCCCCACTGACTTCGGAGTGTACCGAAGTAAGTGATTTTGTATCTTTCATTCTTCAATTTGAACTGATTTTAACTCACTTTTTATTTCAGGGATTCTAGCTGCAACGGACAAGGAGACAAACGACGGCTATTTCAGAAGCGTTTGGCAAATTGATCTGGAATCTCGTTTGGAACGATCTGTGATAACCCTGAATAATCGGCCGATCGAGAGAAAGAAAGGAGGTTTGTTCGTGCCTCCTCATCATCTTGTTCTTTATTAATCCCTTGGTAAGGATTGTCTTTTGTTCTTGTATGTCTTGTGCCTTTTTATTCGGCGTTATCCTTTGATTCTCATTGAATTATTTTATTTCTGACTTTTCCTTTGACCGTGACCATTGCGTGGAGTACATCCGAACATACGGAGATGGCTCGGAGAAAAAGGCCACAGGAGCTTGTTTCGATTCAGCCGAGCGAGAGGCTCAATGAACAGTAGGGGAGGCGAAAGCAGGCTAAACGACCCTCATCCGGTCTGGGGAATCAAGCCGAAACACGAGGGGCTCCGCTTAGTTGAACATGGGGTTGGCGAACAAGCTCCACCACCGAAAAAAGACCAAGGGTGGAGATCGCTGAACAGGGGCCGAGCTTAAGCAGGCCGAGCAAAGGGGCGAACGAACAAACTCGGACGAGCACCGATGGTCAGTCGACTCGGACCCTACTGCCGAGGCGATCGAGCGCCGCCTCGTTGTCGGTCCCATTTCGCAGATTGTTGAAATGGAAGTTGGCACATCTTCTCCACCTCCGGTGGACCCCGATCATGGACTCCGTTAGATCCTCGAGCCCGATCTCTCAAGATAAATCATTCTTGGGATGGGATCCAATTTCGCGCAAGGTGTACATTTTGCTCGATTGTAGCCGCTTTGGTTTCGGTTGATATCTTTATACTCACTTGCTCGAATATATATTGTAGGTTGAAAGGTTGTCGCCTTAATGCCCAACTGAAGAATTACTTTTGCTCGCCGAGTGTTCTTAAAGTTCCAGCGTTAGGAGCATGTTTAAAGCTTGCGGACTCTGCTCGGCGTGGACTCTCGATCTGGAGGAGTCCACTACGGGTCCCCCCCTTGGAAAATATCGTGGGGCAATTTTTGGTGCTTCAGGCCAATCTATGGTCGCGCTCTTGAGAAAGCTTATGCTCAATCCGCTAACCTCCAAGCCAATTATTTGGCTTTGATTAGGAACTTTGAAGATAAGGTGGTCGAAATTTGAGCAGGGGTCTAGGATGAACCGAGATTGGCTCAGAGCAAGCAATTTAAGATAAAACCGGGCGCCCATCGGACTCGGAGGATGCCCGCCGATTTCAAGAGAATGCTCGCTGGCTCAAGAAGATGCTCGTCAAACAAGAGAGGTAATCGAATCGAGCCTCGGAGGAGGAGGTGACCAATATCTGAAGAGCTCAAGAAGAAATGAATGTTGAGTCAGAAACTCGACGTGGTGTTGAAAAAAATGGAAAATGAGAGGGACACACTCGCCAACAATGACTCATCATTGTTGAGGAGACTAATACTCGTTTAGGTCTCGAAAAAATTCAAAATCGCGACGATGATGAGTATGTCGACTTTATGTCGAACTTCTCAGATATTTCGCCGATGCCGTCTCGATTCGTTGCTAGCGGATACTCAACAAATAACAAATTTCTCCTCTCATATCCAAATTTTCAAAGAAGATGCACGATTGATAACCCTCCGGATCGCAACCTTCCAATGTCGATTTAAATGATCTCAGGCGATTTCTCCGTTTCTTCCCGAAGGATCAAAGTTGATGATCCGATTCTAGATGAGGAAGAGGGCTCGGACATGAATATCGGCCGAGGTTTTTGGCAAAAATCTTTCAGATCGAGCACAGGACCGATCAAAAAGTGCGGGGACGAGCAAAGGGTTCTCTGAAAGCGTAATGCACCAACCGACGAGCGTTTGGTAACTGACCATACCGAAGGAGTTGTTGTTGAGGGGGCTGAGCACAATTCGTTCGATGTTTCTCTCCCGTTTACCCCCAATTTTGACTTTGTTCCTTGATGTTTATTTTTTCTTTGTCGAACATGCGTTGTGTAATTTTTTGGTCTTCTTCACTCTTTTGTTCGAACAACGCCTTTAACACTTTTGATTTCTTGTCTTTTGTTGAACATATTTACAATTCGACGAATGGATTTACATACCGAATCGTTTCCTCTAACTTTGTTTGTTGAGGATGAATGTTGATACTTGTGTTGCTTGATGTTTGCTTTGTTGCTTTGCGTTCGCTTTATTGCTTTCCAGTTTTTGCCCCTTTTCTTCTGAATGAATTCGAACATTGGGTTTGCCTATGCCCGCTCCTGACTTCTTTCGTTTTTGATTGTCTTATTGACGTTGCAATCGGTTGATCGTCTTATTTAGGTGCGACCAGATGGGTTACTTTATGAACCCCCCCTTTCTTGGTGCGCCGATCGTCTTATTTAGGTGCGATCACTTACGTCTTAGGGCCGTCTTATTTAGTCACTGCGACCCTTTTCGTCACCCATTTTGTGCTACGGGTATCTGTAAGTACTAGTCGTCTTATGCGACTGCGTACCCATTACTCGCTTTTTGCTGCGGGAATCAGAGTACGAACTCGTTCGTCAGGTGAACATAGACCTGGGCTCGTTCGTCTTTGTTCGGGTCGTCCGGCTTAGGTGCGACCTCAAAATAGGCTTAACTAGAAAATCTTAGCGAACAAAAGTACATATATCTTTTTTTTTTCTTTTTGCAACACTTTGTATTCTATTACATCCTTCATATCGAAGAAGACTATCTATTACACAACTTATTGTCATCAGACTAGGGTTTTGAATTTAAACCTTGTCTTGAGTAGACACGAACTGGCCTCACCTTGTTCGCAGAATTGATGTTGACAAGGATGTGGCACATCATCCCGTCTACCCTTCTTTCTTTTTTGTAACATGCTCAGCAAAGAAGAAGATAAACTTTTGTCCCTCCCGACAAACCGCGGGTTATCTTGGCGATCAAGGGCATGAGCATGTGGCGCGATTCTCTTTCGCTTAAAAGTAGGTCGCGAGCAAAACTTTCACCGCACCATTTTGTCCCCTCCATTAGATGCTCGAGCATCAAGATCCGTGATCTTGTTTTGAGCGGACACTATGACATCCCTCCCTTCGGAGGAGATTTTGGGGATGCATAGGGGACTCACGGGCTTGTCATCGTGCAGTGAGAGTAACGTGGAGTGGCAACCATGACTCGCCGAGCATCTTGAGTCCATGAACGGGCTTCAAACTTTGTGCTCGCAAAGTCATACGAGGGGTAAAAGACTCGTGATCGTAGGAGACGCTTGATTCAAATTAATGATTCTTTGAATCGAGAGTCAATTCTTCTACGTCCGGGGGCATATTAAACCGACTTCCTTCGAGAATCGCAAAGATTTTTCCTTTTTTCTTCTTCATTTTTTTCTCCCCTTTTTTTTCAGCTATCAAGATGCCCCTATTTATAGAACTATCCCAAGCTAGTGCCGGTATGTAGGCCGGTGCTAGCTCTCTTATTTTTGTTCGCCCTTTTGACATCCGAATAAGGGTTTTTTTGATTTCTTGCTCAAAAAATTAACTCATCCTCGCATGGTCGCCACCACTTGTCAACTCGTTCGATATGTATCTTCACGACAACCCGCTTTTGACACGTATCTTACGTCTAACGATAGTGTTTGGTCAAAGATCTTTCTTGAAGATATGCATCGAAAATAATGTACTCTTTTTTTTATGGTCGCCCTACTCGATTTTTTGAACCGAATGGTCGATTATGTTCGCCCTTTGTATTCGTTTCAAATTTATACAGACATTGTGTTCGCCAACAATATGCTTGCTTTAGTGATTTTTTAACTTCGTTCGCCGACACTATGCTCGCTTTTTATTGATAATATTTTTCAAATTTGACGCTGTTCCACGAGTAAGACAATGGGACTCCATTCAGTCCTCCAAGTCATATGCCCCGCTTAGCAAACGCTCGTGACTCGAAGGACCTTCCCATGCTCGAATCGAATACACCACTTGGTACCCCCATTGATCGCCTTTAAAACCAACTTCGCCCACATTGAACTTTCGCTGCGTTCGGACTTTGGAATTGTAAAACTTTTTTCGATCTCTTTTTGTACATAGCATTCTTGAAATCCTCCTCTTCCTTCTTTCTTCCAACAAAGTGCGTATTCGAAATGCTAAAGCAACCGGTCATTATTATGCTCTCCGAAAAGTCATTGTTCGATGACTTGGAATCTTGATTTCTGGGTATAACGCCCCAACTTTTTCGACCAAATGCTAAAGCAAACGGGTCTCCGCAGATTGATGTTCGAAAGTTGTTCGATAAGCCCATAATATTTCAGTAACTCTTCAAAATTTATCCTCCCCTTGGAATTATCAAGTGTAGCCTTGAGGGGGTATGCTTGATAATTTTATTAATCTGGCTTCAACTTGACCGCGTTTGATTGGGGATAATATGGAGTTGAGTAGTGCTTTTTATGCCCCAACGAGCACAATTTTGTCTCAATTCACTTCCATCGAATTGTTTGCCGTTATCATTGACCAATGATTGGGGAAGCCCAAATCGACAGATGATACTTTTCCAAACAAAGTTCCACATTCTTTGTTCGGTGATCTTGACAATGGCCTCGGCTTCTACCCATTTAGTATAATAATCAACGGCCACCACAACATATCTAACTCCCGATGCCAAGAGGGAAATGGGCCGATCAAATCGATCCCCCATTTGGCAAAAAGGCCATGGGCTATAAACCCGACACCAATTCTTGGTGGGCTATGAATAAGCGGAGCATGTACTGTACCGGTGGATGACAAATGGAAAGCATATGCTTCAATCGAAAAGCGAATCCTTTTTTAAGGGTTGGCCAATAATAACCTTGCTCGATTATTTTATGTGCCGGTGACGAGCCCACGCTAAAGTGATGATTTCCGATACCGTCATGGATTTGTTGAAAATACGAATCCTTCTTCAGAGTAATGCACTTCGAAATTTATAGTGGAAGTGAGAAACTTCTTTTTGTACAAATGCTCGTCTATAATAGTATATCGAAAGCAGATCAGAAACCTAAATGAGCAAACTTGTGCCCTATTTTCAGGAGAAGTCCCTTTTGTAAGTAACTCATTATTGAGTCATCCAAGTTTTTGTTCGCTTGTTATTTGGGCGATCATAATTAAATCGGGAATCGATGGCGATGAAAATGTTGTCAGAGGACGACCACAAATGTCTGTTGTGTTCGTCACTCCTTCTCGCTATTGCCAAGCGCCAAAAGCGTCGTGAAAGAATTACCCAATCGTGGTAATTGTTCGATAAATACTTGTTCAAAATGCTCGAGCAATTCTTTTTGCTAATTTGTTGATATTGTGCCATCTATTCGCCTCGAGACCCGTACTACTTTGTTATTTGATAAACAATTATCAGGAATCGCTATAGATCATCGACCTCTTGATTCCCATTGTCATTGCCATGTGAAGTCCAAATGATCAATGCTTCATATTCAGCTTCATTATTTGTATTTGGGAAATCAAATCGGATGGTCCCAATGTTGTAAATGTTTGTTTGGTTGAACCGATGAGAACTACGCTACGCTGCTCGACTCTTGAACTTGTTGATGAACCATCAACATACATGTGCCATGGTTGATCGACAACTTTTTTCGTGAATTTGGGGATATGTCAATTCAACCATGAAATCGGCCTTGGCCCTTCATTCTTTGTTCGTGGGAGCGAACGTAATGCCAAATTGTCCTAATTCCATCGCCCATTTGAGCAACTCGCCCAAGTATTCGGGTCGGTGGAGGACTTGGCGCAATGGAAATGCGGTCAATACCTTAACCGAGTGGTCGAAAAAATATGGTCGCAATTTTCGTAGACACTCATTACGGGAAGGGCGATGCTAATTTTTCCAAAGTGGAGGATACGGAGCTCGGCCTCTTTTAAAGCACTTTGGCTAACATAGTAAATGGGCAAGTGTGTGGTCCTTCGCCTGCGTCTGAGAACAAAGTGAACCCACAACACCGATTGCATGTTTGGACGAAGCGAAGATTTTAAAGAGAAGATACAGATAGAGTTGTTCTTTGGGATAGGCTTAGATAAAGGTTCGAAAGTATCCGCAAGGTACAACTTCAATGATTCAAATGCATTTTGGCAATGCTCGGTCCATGAAATTTCCCTTCTTTAATGCATCAAAGAAAGGTTTACATTTGTCCGAGAGAGGGAAGGATGATATAAACCGGCTCACGGAGGCTAATCGTCCCGTTAACTTTTGGACCTAAAACCCCTATTCAAATTTAGGGGGCTTGCATATCGAGCATGGCTTGAATCTTTGATTTGGTTCGCTTCAATCCCAGATTGACTAACCATATGTCCGAGGAATTTCCCGAGTGAATCCCAAAGCTACATTTCTTGGGATTTAACTTCATATTGTATTTCCGAGTATATCGAACGTTTGTGTGAGGTGGATGATGTGGTCTTCCTTATGTTCGCTCTTTACCACAATATCGTCAATGTAAACTTCAATTGTCCGGCCGATGTATTCGTCGAACATTTTGTTCACCAAACGTTGATATGTTGCTCGGCATTCTTTAGTCCGAAAGGCATCGTTGCCCCAAAGATACACATATTCTTTTTTGCGAGAATGCCGTATCCTTTTGATCGTCGAAAAGGATGCATGGGTATTTGGTGATAACGGCAAATGCATCCATGAATGTCATGAGTTCATGGCCCATTTGTATTATCAACCAAATAATCAAATGCGGCATCGGAAAATTATCTTTTGGACATGCCTTATTCAAATCAGTGAAATCAATACACAGTCTCCAAGATCCATTGGATTTGCGAACGAGCACAGGGTTCGCAAGCCATCTTGGGCATTTTACCTCTCGGATCAGTTTGTTGTCAAGCCTTTTTGATTTCATTATTCATCGCCGCATATTTTTTCGGACTAAACTTTCTGCGTTTTTTGGACAAGCTGGAGCTTGTATTGGATCAAGGTTGAGGGAGTGGCGGTATGCTCTGGATCTATTCCAACCATGTCCTCGTGTGACCATGCGAACACATCTAAGTTTGCTTGAAGGTAAGCAATCATTTCTCGATTCGGATTGGTTCGAGGTAATTCGAGCCAACGAACACTTCTAACTCGGTCCGTTCGGTCGACATAAGAAGAAAATCTTGATTGGCTCGATTGCTCAGCAGGGGTTGCCCGCTTTTTTTTTGCTTCCACCGAGGATCTTGGATGGACCCCGGTGGTCGCCATCAACCTCCATGGGTTCAAAACCTATCGCGAGGCTCTAGTCCGCTTTTTGCTCGTTCGGCAGATCGATATTCATTTGATCTAGGAGATCCGGGGAACTAGTTGCCAACCCCGAATCTGTGTTCGTGATATTCGTGCTTTCGATAAAGGCGAGATTTTTATGCCCGTCGAACTTATGTTAAATCGGAAAAATGTTTAGGCGGGTTTTTGCTTTCGGCTTGACTTCACCAATCTCCCATTTTGTTCCATCATGTTAACAATATTTTGTTTTTCCGGTACACATGATAGCAAACAATCTCGAGCTTTTCTTTTGATCTCCTTTTACACTTCCGTTCCATCTTGAAGGTCGGAAATTTAACACAATAGTAATGTCGAGAGACGAGCCGCTTTGAATTCACGAATAAGCGGGCGACCTAGAAACCCGTTTATAAGTAGATCGAACATCGGCGATTATAAAATCTAACATCCTAGTTCGATAAGAATGTCCGAATTCAAAGTTGATTCTAACTCGACTTCTAACCTAATCATACCATATGGTCGGGATTCTGATTCCCCAAAACCCATTATAGTATGATTACATGGTTCAATATATTCGCTCAAATCCCCAACTTGTTTTTCCATCGGGCGAAGGGTATTGACAAACAAAATGTTCGTGATAAGCTCCAATTATCAACTAAGAGGCGATGTACCTTCAACCCAAGGAGACGACGAGCAATCGATAGTTAAGGAGTCATTGTGGGGAGTTATAATTCCGTCGAGATCGTCCCCTAACTGGTTAAAAAAAATGATTTGGTGTGTAGGTGGGGAACTAGATGATCGAGTTTGCATCTTTCGCCACCTTCACCGATGGATGTCTCCGCACGCACGAAAAGATCTCCATCTTTTTTACGTCTCGTTAGATAACGTTGGTGCTGGTAACATCCACCCACGGGACCATATTGGGGGCGTATCATGTGGATTTCTTGGCTTTCTCGACCTCTTCCCACGGTAGGAGGCCCTCTTTTTGGTCGTTCGGATCTCTTACGTGATTCTTCGGGATCATTGTCGGATGTTTGTTCGGCCTTTCGCTTTCCCCTTCGATCTTCATGAAGGAAAAGAGAAAAATTTTGATTTTTACTTTTGCGAACTTTAAAGAACGTTTCGCAAGAGCTTTTTTAAGAACCGGGAAAGGCGATTTTCTTCATATAGCTTCCAAAGTCATTGGTAAATAAGTCGCGCAATTTTACGTATTGTGCTCGATGTACTCGTGATAATTCAAAGATTTGGAAGCGTTAAGTCGACGCTTATCCATTACAATTCTTCTTGGCACGTCTAACATATCCCGATCTTTAATTTGGTTAAAGATAGTTTTCTGATTTAAACGCCCAAGAGACTTAAGGATAGAGGCTTTGCTTATTATTTATTCTTTCTTCAAAAGGTTTGAAAGAGCACGGGGTCTGTGACTCTTCATTCGTCGATTTTCCGAAAACTTTCCTATGTAGGCTCTCTGTCTCAATTGTGATTGTGCGAGCAAATCTTGCATGGCTATGATTTTTTTGCCGCATTTCTCGAAACTCGAAAGTATGAGTTGTTCGCCAATCTTGATGCATGGCCTTCCACATATCTGTATTTCAAATTTCGGGGCCTCCGACCACCGCGAGGATCTTAGCATCCTCTTCAATGGGGCTCCATCATACAAACATTTATCAAATCTTTCTATGTATGCTCGATTGAGACTCACCTTTTAGTTGGGAAAAAGCGCCAACCTTTGTTTTTGAATTTGAGGCGTAACCACACATGGATGAAAAGTGGGACAAAAATTGCGCCCCATTTGTGCGAAAGATGTGATGGACAGAGATTTAAATGTCGGGTAAAGTAGAAAACCACCTATGTGCCCGATCACCCAAAGTTATGGGGAATGATCGATAATCAATGCCAATGTCAGCGTCTGTAGCCCCCATCGCGATCATAAAGTCTGATGGGGGAATATTTGTTGAGATGGACATGAGGATCACTTCAAAGATCGAAAATGGGAATTGGCGGCCGGTCTTTGCAACTTTCTCTTGTACTTCGCCGCCATGATCGGACTAAAGTTTGAGGGTGATAATTGGCGGCGGGGTATGGTGCTCGTTCGAGGGGTGGCTCTTAGTCGCGCCGGATCGGCTGTAATCCCTCGATGGCTTTTTTGCATTTCCGCAAATTTTGTGGGATTGATAGACTTAGATTGGGGCTGTTTCCCATCATGAGGATCCCGTGGATCATGCTCATGATGGGGGCGCCCCTCTCCAAGTTTGTCCTTGACTACCCAATCGGTGATGGATAGACAACTTTGTTCCCCGCCGATTTTTGTTCGGCATGCGGATGCTTATGAAGATTTGAATGTGCGGGCATCTCTATTGGATGTCCCTTTCACGGATCCTCGTCGCCTATTATTGCCGATTCGGTCTTTGGCGGAGAGCCTAAAACGCCCAAACGCCGATGGTCTAGACCCTTGAGGTCATTCGTCATCCGACGTATCATCGGCTTTTTTTATCGCCCGCTTTGCGGTTTTCTTTTTTAACTTGCTCGTTGTCGGGTGTATGAAATTTCATAAAAGTGTTGCTCTTCATGCTTTTGAGCTTCTAACTTTGCCAATTCTTTTTCGGCCCTCTCTTTCAGGCTCGCAACAAGAAAGTGATGGCTTTTTGTAACTCTTGCCCGGATCATTGGCTATATCCTCAAGATTGATAGTCTCCTTCAAACCGATCTTTATGAGGTCGATTATTTGGCCTCTTTACGGTCATATATGGTCGGCTTTTTTCCGACCTCTCCGTTTGTGTGTTCCTAGATTGAGGCATTTTATTTCTTTTTTTCACGCCTCGGCTAACTAGGGGTTCGTGTATGGGTTGGTTTTTTTTATACCTCCTTCTAGCCAATTGTCGCGAGTCGTTTTAGTTGATGAATATTATGTGGCTAATTTGGTAACAACTCGCAAAACAAAACATATCGTGTAAAATAAAGCGGTAAATAAGATGAATTTGTTGACCCGGTTCAAGAAATGACTACTCTGGGGGGGGCATACCAAGCCGAGGATATTGTACTATAAGCTTCACACGTACATTTCTTGATACATCTTATGAAGTTGAATCGATGCAGATAAAGATATTTTTTTCAATTAGCAAAATGAGTGCTAGGGTTTTTGTATATGTGGATGATCACTTTCGAATTTTTTAGTTCCTCTCCTCTCTCTGAAGGGATTTTTTGTAGGCTATTTTTCCGAACCCTTATCTTCTTCTTTTTTTTCTTCTCTTTATAGCACTCCATTAAGCATGAACCACATATTCTTTTGGGTTGGTATAGCATGATTTGGAGTCTTTAGATCATGCAAGAACCCCGATGGTGTTGCCATGTTTCGGCTTTCATCTTCTAGATTGATCTTCGTGCTAGTTTTGTGCGTAGGATGTTCTTTTGATCGCCCAAATTAATCTCTTGTTCGGTTGGATGTTTTGTTCGCCTCTTTAATCATGTCGGTTTTATCTTTCGAAGATTGTCCTCCTCGAAACACACCGAGCCCTCGGGATATTTGGGTCTTTGGGATATTTGAGTGTCGAGCACTCGACCCTTGAGATTTCGAAGTATTTTGGCCCCTGAATCCTCGGTTTTGCTTATGGCCTTCTCGACTTTAGCTTATCGATTCCTTCTTTCTCGACTTGAGTAGCGGATACGTTTGTTCGGTAGGTGGGGTCGAGCAATTCGATCGGTTGGCTTAACAAAAAGTAACTTATCCACCGTGCATGATTATTTTGTTCGAATATTACACGTGTCGCTCTTTGATGTTCTGGATTAATCCGATTTATTATATCGAACACAACAATAGTGATTTTCGAAATTTTGGAAAATAGTGGACAAGAAAGATTTTCTTGATTTTCTTGAAAAGATATTATGGAAGATATGTATTTCTTGAAATACAAGAATATCTCATAAATTCAAGAAGATCCAAATCTTGGATTCTTGCATCACATATTTTTCTAAAATTTGCTCCATAATAGAGGAGGTGGGATTTTTGTGGAATATTTTAATTATGGGAAAGAGAATATAAAGGATATATTCAAGATTTCTTGGTGACCAAGAAAAGTCTTATCCCACATTGGAATATTGCAAAAATTTTGTCCCCTCCTCTCCTATAAATAGGGATGATTAGTTCATTCCCAAGTACAATTCCATGTGCTAGAAATATTAGCAAATCCACATAAGTGGTGCAACAAAGTTTATTTTTTCCTTTTGTTAATTGTTCGCAGTATCCTTCCACCCGGATTGTCGAGCAAGGGCTAAGGGAATACTTGGGAAGTCCTTTTGGTTAGTCCGTCCGTCCACCAAAGCCATAATCGCCATCCCGAGAATACGTTCACGTAAACCCGTAGATTCCGCATCATTTTAGTTGTGAGGTTTTACGTGGCTTTTATATGCATGATATGTTGTTGTAATTATTATTTGAATTAATATAGGATTAATTCATGCTAGTAATAATTAATGAATTAAATTTGTATTTAAATATTCACCCCGAATAGATTTGTGCAACTCATTCCCCAACAAGCCGTATCGAGCCAATCATTTGGCTTTCAAGCTCTGAATTTTTTAAATTGTAATTTAATTCATTTGAACTTTTTCCCGATGTCCTTCGGACATTAAATTTGAAATTGGATAGTAGAACTGTTAGATCTGTTTTTTGCGGTATCCAATTGTCATGGATTTTAATGTTTTATTTTGCATGCATATAAAGCGTGGTTTTTTAATTCGATTCGTTCGGATTTGTTTTGCCTCGTGAGAAAATCCACGCAAAAGTAGACTAGGATTTGTTTGATTTGATCAATGTAATAGACTAGTCTAGATCTAGGTTTATTTATTTTTGTAAATAAATTGTAACCGGATCGGGAACGAAGAGATGAAGAATTAAAGGACAAAATCCGAATCAGCGTGGGCTATTTTCCTAACCCTTGCGGTTGCTTTTTTTTTTTATTATGAGCTGGGTTGGTATAAGATGAAATAGCCGAGTCTTTGAACGTTGCCATGTTTCCAACTTTCATCTTCTAAATTGATATTCGTGGTAGTTTGTCCAGGATGTGGGGTTGAAGTTATGTTCGATGCAGATAAAGATATTTTTTTAATTAGCAAATGAGTAAGGTTTTTTTTTTCAATTTTTTGTCGATTTTTGTATATTTTTGAACCCTTATCTTTTTTTTTTTCCCTTTTCGAGATAAAGATAAGTCTTTAGATCATGCAAGAACTCGGAAGATTTTCCAATTTTCCTCGAGGGTCCGATATTTTGGGATATTTGAAAGTGTCGAGCACTCGATATTTGGGTCTTTGGTGATTTCCGAGTATTTTCAGATTTCCGAATTTCGCCGCGCTTTTGCTTATGGCCTTCTCGACTTAGCTTATCCGATTCTTCTTTCCCGACCGAGTAGCTGACACGCTTTGTTCCAGTAGGTCGTCGAGTAATGATCGTATTAACAAAAAGAATTTAAGTAACTTGCATGATTATTTTGTTTAATATTACACGCGGTCGCTTTTTTGATGTCTGGACATCCTGATTTATTATATCGAACACAACAATAGGTGATTTTCTAAATTTTGAAAAATAGTGGACAAGAAAGATTTTTTCGATTTTCTTGAAAAGATATTACGGAAGATATGATTTTTGGAAATACAAGAATATCTCATAAATTCAAGAAGATCCAAATCTTGGATTCTTCGTGATCACATATTTTTTAAAATTTGTTCCATATCAGAGGAGGTGGATTTTTTGTGAATATTTTAATTATGGGAAAGAGAATATAAAGGATATATTCAAGATTTCGTGGTGACCAAGAAAAGTCTTATCCCACATCGAATATTGCAAAAAATTTTGTCCCCCTCCTTTCCTATAAATAGGATGATTAGTTCATTCCCAAGTACAATCTCCATGTACTAGAAATATTAGCAAAATCCAATAAGTGGTGCAACAAAGTTTATTTTTTCCTTTTTGTTAATTGTTCGCGAAAGATATCCTTCCAATCGATTGTCGAAAGGGCGGCGGTGGAATACTGGGAAGTCCTTTTGGTTACCCGTCGGGTCCGACCAAAGCCACCGCTTATCCCGAGAGGTACGCTCACGAACCCGTAGAGATTCCGTGACGCCGTAGGTTTTACGTGGCTTTTTATATGCATGATATGTTGTTGTAATTATTATTTGAATTAATATAGATTAATTCATAGTAATAATTAATGAATTAAATTTGTATTTAAATATTCACCTAATAGATTTGTGCAACCTATTCCCCAATAACCGCATCGAGCCACTGCTTTGCTCAATTTTTAAATTGTAATTTAATTCATCGACATTAAATTTGAAATTGATAGTAGAACCATAGATCTTTCGCGGTGTATCCAATTGCCGGATTTTAATGTTTTATTTGTAGATAAAACGTGGGTTTTTAATTGATTCGCTCGGGATTTGTTTTGCCTCGTGGAGAAAATCCACGAAAGTAGACTAGGATTTGTTTGACGGATCAATGTAATAGACTAGTCTAGATTCAGGTTTATTTATTTTTGTAAATAAATCCTGACGGAAAACTAAGAGATGAAGAATTAAAGGACAAAATCCAATCAGGGCGATCAGCGTAGGCCACACGCACATGGGCGCATAGGCGAGGCTGGGGGGCTGAAAGGCGAGATGGAGATGTCAAGCAGCGAGGTGCGCGCCAAGTGCGGATGGAGACGCGGGCGGTTCGAGAGCAAGAAAACCTAACGAGTGGGAGAAATTCGAGACGATGTTTCTTCAAGATCAAGCCAAGAAAAAAATCAAACCATGACAATTGGATAATTTGTGCCCAATATGTTTATTTTTTCTGCTTTTGCTTGGTTTATTTGTGCTATCTTATGCTTTATTTAATTTGTTTAAATGTGTTTGCATGAGGGTTGCCAAATTGAAAAATCTCAACTCCAAAATTACTAAGTATGTTTTAAATAATTAATTGACAATTTTACTCAGGATAATAAAATTGAATTAATTTTGACCTCCATGATTTATTTATTTGTGAATTTTTTTTTGGAGAAATTCCCCCCACGGGACGGTCAAAAGATAGGCTTCACATGAATGAATTCGAAAAGGATGATTGTGGGTTATTACTAGTATGACGATGACCCTCCCCGCGAGGCTCGATCAAAGCGTAAATAGTAATCCTGTATTTAATCATGGTTATTACTTAGGTATAAAATTGATATGCATATACTTCCCAAGTCCCCTGTCTAATTTTATATTGGTCAAGGGGAGCCAACTATTAACTGGATATTAAAGGTTTGTAATCGTTCTTGTTTGTAACTCTTTGAATGTGTTTAAATAATGACCCACCCCACGTGGCTTATTTAAACTGTTTTTGAGATGTTGGTGATGCATGTTCATATTTTTTTGAGATTTTAAAATATGATGAAATGTGATCGAACCTTGTGATATACTTGTGCTATTTCATATAGTTGTTTATTTCAGATTCAAAGATGTCGTTACCTTTTTAATCCACTTTTATTATACTTAAAGTCAAATACAATATGTATGGAAACTATATTGATTGGAAAATTATAATTGTCCTAATCGCACAAAAAGCACAAGTGGATTTTTGACACACAAAAATCGATGAGCCAACCGACGAGTCGGAACATGCGGACTCGTCGGATCACCTTATGAGAGATGTCGTCATTTGAAATGGTGGAGGAAAAACCCGTTAGGGATTACGTCCTCAAAATAGATGGCCCATCTGAACAAACTTGAGATTCTCGAGTCAGATTATGATCCGGAGACTCGGATGAATTTGGTACTTCACACCGCCCAAAAAGTTTTTGAGCATTTTGGCCTCGCTTAGCTAATTTGGTGCAAGCTTTTGGTCTCGGCAGAAATGATGAAGAAGCACCAAACTCAAGCTTTGATGACAGAAGTGGTCCGTCTTCATTTTCTAGGCCAAGGGTAGGCAAGATAAAGAAGAGGACCAAAGGCCATAAGCAATAAATCCTGAATTGTTGCCAAGGGCAATGGTAAGATGAGGAATGCTTGTTGTGTCAAGGAAAATCCAAAGAGGAAGTGCTTGCTGCAAAGTGAGAGAGGACAATGGAGGTCTTGGTTGCTCCAACCCCAAAAGGGACTTAAAAGAAAGGTAATTCTCATACACTAGTTGTTGAAACTTGTTTAGCGGCGTGATACTTCTCATTTCGTGGGTGGTTGATACGAGATCTACTAATCATGTTGGCTTTCACGGGTTCTAAATGATCCGCAACTTAGTGGGAGTGAGATCCTCATCACAATCGGGTAAAGTTACAAAAGTAGAAGACATTGCAATGCTACGTAAGTGGCGAGATATTGCAATGCTACGGTAGTAACGATTATTGCAATACTACGCAAGTAGTAGACATTGCAATGCTACATGAGTAGCGATTAAAGCGATGGGAGAAGTGCACCTATCTTTTGAAGATAAAGTTTTTTTTTGAGATTATCTTTATGTTCCCGGTTTTAGAAAGAATTCACTTTCGGTTTCTAAAATTCGATTAAAGGACACTAAGTTTCTTCTAATAAGAATGACATCATTTTGAAATGATGAGTGTATCCGATACGGGACATTGATGGAAAATCTCTATACAATTAACTGTGCACACCACTCATTTAAATGTATCCTATAACACATCAACATTTCGAGAAAAGAAAACGTTCATCGACGTGAACGAGACACTTCTTTGGCATCTAAGATTAGGTCATATAAATCCAAAGAGGATCCAAAGGTTGGTGAAAGATGGTTCTTTGGAGCGTCTCCAAGTTGAATCGATTCCAACTCGCGAATCATGTTTGGAGGGTGATATGACCAAGATGGCATTTGGAGCCAAGGAATGGGGCTAAAGAAGTGTTAGAGATCGTTCACATAGATGTATGTAGTCAAATGTCAACCAAAGCAAGAGGAGGTTATGAGTAATTTTATTGATGATTACTCAAGGTACATTTTCCTTATGAAGCATGAATCTGAGACCTTTGAGAAATTCTAAAGAATTTAAGGCTCAAGCAGAGAATCATATGGAAAAACATATCAAGTCTCTACGATCCGATCGGGAAGCGAATACCTCAAAGAATGAGTTTTTGTACTACTTATCCGATGAAGGATTGTATCCGACTCATCAAGCATCGGAACCCCTCAACAAAGCGGGGGTTTGCAGAGCGGAAGCAACATAATTCTTTTGGAAATGGTTAGATCAATGATGAGTTATACGGATCTTTCCGAGTCGATTCGGGGTCATGCCTTGAAAAAAAAACGACTTATATTACGAACTTGGTGCTATCCAAATCGGTTCCCTGTAACCCCAAAGAATTGTGGACCGGACGCAAGTCTAGTATGAGACATATGAGAACTTGGGGGTGTCCGACCTATGTGTTGGACAAGGAAACCGTAAATTGGATCCTCGATCGAATTAAAAGGCCGCTTTTTTGTAGGATACCCCGAGGAACAAAAGGGTGTATGTTCTATAGTTCGAAGATCAAAAAGGTGGACATCCGCACCCACTTTAGATTTTTGAAGAAAACTATATGAACCAAAGAAAACCCGAAGTGAGATTACCTTAAATGAGCTTAGAGGGCAAACCTCATTGTGCCAATCAGATTAGATGATATACCAAACGATACGCCACAACCGAGCCTCGTTATAGTGGGAGGGTTGTTTTGATGAAACCGAGAGATTCATGGGAATAGGAGAGTCCTCGGACTTGATCCCGGAATCAGACCCATGGACATATGACAAGGCACTCCAAGATAAGGATGCGATTCTTGGCAAACAACAATGAAAGCCGAAGTGGGTTCTATGTTTCATAATAGAGTGTGGGAGCTAGTCGAACCACTTAATGGGGTCAAACCCATTAGATGCAAGTGGGTATATAAGAGGAAAAGAGGATCGGACGGGAAGGTTGAAATCTTTAAAGCAAGACTAATGGCGAAAAGGTTATACTCGAGAAAGAAAGGGATTGATTACGAGGAAATTTTTTCGCCCAGAGCCATGCTTAAGTCCATCCGTATTCTCTTATCGATTCAAGACGCCGACCTTGAAATCTGGCAAATAGATGTCAAGGCGACTTTCCTTAACTAAGTCTTGATAAAGAGATCTATGTGCAACAACACCAAGGTTTCATTGAAGCGGGCCAAGAACACCTAGTTTGAAAGCTCAAGAGGTCCATTTCTGGGACTCAAACAGGCATCCAGAGCTTGGAACCAAAGTTTTGATCATGTAATAAAGTCTTATGGGTTTGATCAAAACGAGTTTGAAAAAGTTGTGTGTATAAAAAAGCGTGTCGGAACTGCATTGGTATTCTTAGTACTATCGTAGATGACATTGTGATCATCGGGGAACGATGTGAAGGTGTGGTCAACGTAAGGGCATGGCGTTTCAAAAACAGTTTGATATGAAAGACTTAGGGAAACCGGACACATCCTTGGGATCAAGATTACTCGAGATCGCAAGAAAAGGATGATCGGGTTATCGCGAAGTATTCATACGTTGACACCGGGTTTTAAAACGATTCAAAGATGCAAGATTCCAAGAAAGGATTCGTACCTTTCGGACTTGGAATCCATCTATCCAAGAAAATGTCCCTAAGAAGAAAAAGGAGATAGATGACATGAAAGGCATTCCTTGTGCTTTGCCGAGGGAAACCTTATGTATGCAATCTTCGGTACGAGACCGGATATATGCTTTGCAGTAGGCATGGTAGCAAGATATCGAGTAACCCAGGAAAGTTTAATCGATGACAGTTAAAACATTCAAGTATCCGAAAAGAACTCGGGATAGAATGTTGATTTATCATCGATACTCCAATCCCCATCGGCTACATGGACTCGGATTTCCAATCGATTTAGATTCCGTAAATTATCCGCCTCGGTTAGTGTGTTTCCATTTGGGAAGTGTAGCCATCGAATGGACGAGTGTGAAGCGAAAATGCATCAACGACTCAACCATGGGACTCGGGTAAGTAGTCGCTATGAAGGCGTTGAAAAGAACAGATTAGGCTCTAGATCTTCTTAGTGGACTTGGATGGTGTTTCGAATCGTTTAGCAATATACGCTAGAGAGCGATTATAAATTCAAGAGAACCAAGAGTCCACGAGTCAAACAAACACATTAAAGGAAAAACATCTTATACGAGAAATCGTTAAGAGAGGAGATATAGATGTGGCAAAGATAGCGTCCCGAGGGCGACTAGCAGATCCATTCACAAAGCGTGCGCCTCTGGAATACATTCGAGAGACATGTGAGTGGAATGGGTGTCAAGAGATTTGCCAATAACTGCTTTGAGTATAAGTGGGAGAAATTATTAGGTTCGTGTAGGTGACATTAGATGTCACGGACTACTCGAGGCGTGTTGTTGTATACTTAAAAGCAGACTTTGAGTATAAGTGGGAGATTGTTGGGATTATCTTTGAAAAGTATGCTTTTTACTTTGTATAATCAAACTGAATTTCCGGACTTATTTTTTGAAATAAATTGTTTATCATCGATGCTTTAAATATGATTGAATGTTATATATATTTCTTGATAACTGTTCAATAATTAAAGACGTGTTACATTGTAGTTAATTTAGTGATACCCGATCACGTAAGATTAAATTTAACGGTCCCTTGTAACTAAAAGTACGCCATTCACGACCTAGATGAAAATGAACAACCATCGCGAAAGGTTGAGGTGTAAGGCTCGGATTGGTTTGTCTTGACCAAGAGATTACACTAGTGCATGATGATGATGCTGTTGAATAGGACCTCTGAGGAGGATAAATTCTTTGAACCGAACAAGGAAGAATTAGACCTCGGTGGTTCGTTGTTTCTTAACCTTCGTCCCCTTAAATAGGATCACGTGGGATTGGTAACCATTGCTTTGACTTATCATGGGTAGCGAATCGGAGAGAGATTCAATACTTTTTATCTTGGGCAATATTATCGGTCACATGTGATTGCTAAGATTTAATCTGAAGAATCGTGCAAGTACGCTTGCTTGATTTGCCCCCTTGGGAGGTTCATAAGTTTTATCATACCAAATCTTGCAAGTGGAATTAGTTTCCGGTATGGATAATAATGTTGAACCGTTCCTCGACCAAGGACAAAAGATATTAATTAACGGAAAGCTATTTCAGTGGCTTGAATTAATTAATGGGCTAGATAATCTTAAACACGGGAAATAATGACCGGGAGCCATATTGACTGTAATATGGGTTAAGATGGATAGTGCAATATTAATTATGTAGTGGGATTAATTAATATTTATGGGCTTGAATTATATTGTGGCTCAATATTAGATATTCAAGATCCATTCAAGGTCCAATCTTAATTCTCCTAAAGGCCCCCTGAGTAGCCCAACATATAGTCCAATAACTGAAAAGGTGATTAAAATAAAATAAATATTGTTGCTTATATTTCCTCTATTTTTTCGAAAATTATGGATAAAAGAGGGAGAAAGATTTTCTTTGAATTTTGTTATGGAATGAAGATATGTATTCTTGGAATACAAGATTATCTCATTAAATTCAAGAAATCTCCCACTTGGTTATACATAGTGATTTTCTAAATTTTGAAAATAGTGGACAAGAAAGATTTTCTTGATTTTCTTGAAAAGATATTATGGAAGATATGTATTTCTTGAAATACAAGAATATCTCATAAATTCAAGAAGATCCAAATCTTAGATTCTTGCATCACATATTTTTGAAAATTTTGCTCCATAATAGAGGAGGTGGGATTTTTGTGGAATATTTTAATTATGGGAAAGAGAATATAAAGGATATATTCAAGATTTCTTGGTGACCAAGAAAAGTCTTATCCCACATTGGAATATTGCAAAATTTTCGTCCCCCTCCTCTCCTATAAATAGGGGATGATTAGTTCATTCCCAAGTACAATTCCATGTGCTGGAAATATTAGCAAATCCACATAAGTGGTGCAACAAAGTTTATTTTTTCCTTTTGTTAATTGTTCGCGAGTATCCTTCCACCGGATTGTCGAGCAAGGGCTAAGGGAATACTTGGGAAGTCCTTTTGGTTAGTCCGTCCGTCCGACCAAAGCCACTGCCATCCCGAGAGGTACGTTCACGTAAACCCGTAGATTCCGCATGCGTAGGTTTTACGTGGCTTTTATATGCATGATATGTTGTTGTAATTATTATTTGAATTAATATAGGATTAATTCATGCTAGTAATAATTAATGAATTAAATTTGTATTTAAATATTCACCCCGAATAGATCGTGCAACTCATTCCCCAACAATTTTACCCTCCAAACATGATTCAAGGTTGGAATTGGTTCAACTTGGAGAAGCTCCAATTGAACCGTCTTTCACCAACCTTTGGATCCTCTTTGGATTTATATGACCCAATCTTAGATGCCAAAGAAGTGTCTCGTTCACGCGTCGATGAACGTTTTTTTTCTCGGAAAGCTTGATTGATGTGTTATAGGATGCATTTTCGTGAGTGGTGTGCACAGTTAATTGTATAGAGATTTTTCCGACAACGTTCCATGACCGAGATAAATTTATCAAAAAGAGAAATGGTAACAACTTTATTAAAAGTAACCGAATATCCATCATAAAAAAGTTTAGAAACTGAAATTAAATTCTTTCTAAAACTAGAAACGTAAAGAACATCTCTTAGAATTAAAACTCGTCTTCAAAAGACAGTGCACTTCTCCTCATCGCTTCATTTGCCACTCTCGAGAGCATCGCCCGGTGTGATGAGGATCTCACTTCCACTTAGTTACCGGGTCCGCTTGAACCCGTGAATGTGAAACAAACATGATTAGTGGATCCAGTATCCACCACCCATAAATGGGAGGCATACACCGCTAAACAAGTTTCAACAACTAGTGCGTGAGAATTACCTTTTTCTTTCCTTTCCTTTTGGGATTGGAACAGTCGACCTCCAATGTCCTTTCTCACCGCAATTAAAACATATTCCTTTTGGTCATTCTTGACATCCAAACAGCTAACTTTTTTTTTTCTCACTTTTCTTAGTGATGAGTTTGCTTTTGGTTCGACCACTTTCCTTTTCTTGAGACTTGCCTTCCATCGCCTAGATCTCGAGAAAAGACTTTTGGTCACCAATGCTTTGTCTTTCTTTCCTAAATGCTTCTATACTTTCTCCAAGACTTCTTGTAGGATATCCATAGTAAACATGTGATCACTCATCACAAAACTACAAAGAAAATCCATCGAAGCTCCTTGGCGAGTTAGCAATGAAATTCGATTTGGGCCTCATCACAATACTTAGTTCCGAGATAAGCCGGTTTTTGAAAATGGTGTTTGACTCGAGAACATGCTCCCTTCTGGTGTGCTCCCTCAGCCATCTTTAGCCTAGCCACGTCGTCATTTTTAAACCGACCGATCATGCGGCCTTTTTGTTAAAAACATTTCTTCAAGACTTTGCATAATTTCCAGCAGATTCAACACCTTCATGAATGTGTCTCAAATCATCGAGCAAAGTGAAGTCAAGATTACACGTTTCATGGGTTCATTAGCTGCTCCCAAATATTATACTCATGTCTTTCCGCATCGGGTGATTCATCAAGAGTTTACGTGGCTTGGGTACATCAAGAATCCAATAATGTTTTTGTGCAGTAGGACAAAGCTCATATTTCATTTCCAAACATTATAGTTTTCGCCATTAATTGGTGTTCTTTGAGTGTATACAACATTGGATTAAAAAGTTGCGACATGATGAATCAAATAAATAATAATATGCATAAGCACAAATATATCACAAGGTTTGATCACATGCATCATATTAAAATCTCAAAATTATATGAACATGAATCACCCAACATCTCAAAACAGTTTAAATAAGCCACGTGGGGTGGGTCATTATTTAAACACATTCAAGCGAGTTACAAACAAGAACGAGTTAAAAACCTTTAATATCTAGATTAATAGTTGGCTCCCACTTGACCAATATAAAATTGATGGGGACTTGGGAAGTATATGCATATCAATTTTATACCTACGTAATAACCATGATTAAATCTGAGATTATTATTTCGTATTGAGCGAGCCTCGTGGGGGTCATCGCCGCCACTAGTAATAACCCACAATCATCCATTTGGAATTCATTCATGTGAAAGCTATCTTTTGATCAATCCAGGTGGGGAATTTCTCCAAAAGAATTCACAAATAAATAAACCATGGAGGTAAAAATTAATTCAATTTTATTATCAGGAATAAAATTGTCAATTAATTATTTAAACATACTTAGTAATTTTGAAGGTGAGATTTTTCATTGGGCAATTCTCATGCAAACACATTTAAACAAATTAAATAAAGCATAAGAAAGCACAAAATAAATCAAGCAAAAAGTAAAAAATAAACATATTAGGCACAAATTATCCAATTGTCATGGTTTGATTTTTCTTGGCTTGATCTTGAAGAAACACCGTCTTGAATTTCTCCCACTCGATCGTCTCGAAAAAGATACAACGTCTCGAACGCCACGCTTTCATGGCTCAAAATGGGATGCACGCCAAGATCCGGTGGCCACTTGGCGAGTTAAGCCTCGGTAGCGATCGGCGGTGTCGCTCGCCAGCGCCTCGACACGCCTCAACAGGTCCGGCACTCCTCGGCGAGGACGGCGTGCGGATCATGCATCATCCGGCGCTCACGCGCCGGCACTGCCTCGCCGCCCGGTATTTCGGCGACCCCAAGACACATCCCGACACGCGTCCGCGCAACCGAATCGCCTTTTCGACCCTCGGCCTCGCCCGGTGCCCATGCGTAAAGTGCTGTGGCGCGGCGTTAACGCCACGTGCCTCCCTTGGCACGTTTAAGCGCGATCTGCGCCGCCCACGCCGATTCCTCGATTTTGTCCTTTAATTCTTCGTCTCGTCCTCATTTTCGATCCGGTTACAATTTATTTACAAAAAATAAATAAACCTAGATCTAGATTAGTCTATTACATTGATCAAATCAAACAAATCCTAATCTACTCGTGGATTTTCTCACGAGGCAAAAGCGAATCCGAGCTAATCGAATTAAAAACCACAATTTATATGCATGCATAAATAAACACATTAAATTCCATGATAATTGGATACCGCAAAAAGCAGATCTAGCAATTCTACTATCCAATTTCAAATTTAATGTCAACGAATTAAACTACAATTTTAAAAATTCAGAGTTCAAACCGTGGCTCGATGCAGATTGTTGGGGAATAAGTTGCACAGATCTATTCGGGGTGATTATTTAAATACAAATTTAATTCTTATAATTATTACTAGCATGAATTAATCCTATATTAATTCAAATAATAATTCAACAAAATATCATGCATATAATTATTCACGTAAAACCTACACATGAATACTACGAGTTTACGTGAACGCATTACCTCTTAGGATGACAACGGTGTGGTGATTAGACTAACCAAAAGGACTTCCCAAGTATTCCCTTAGCCCTTGTTCGACTATCCGGTGGAAGGACACTTGTGAACAATTAACAAAAGGAAAATAAATTATGTTGCACCACCTTTGTGGATTTACTAATTTTTCCAAAGACATGGAATTGTACTTTGGAATGAAAGAATCATCCCCTATTTATAGAGTCCAAGTGGTCTAAAAATTGTGCCCAAAAATAATGTGGAAAAATCTTTTCTTGATCTCCAAGAAATCTTGAATATATCTCCTATATTCTTTTTCCCATAGTTATAATATTTCACAAAATCCCACCTACTCTATTTTTATGGATAATATCGAAAATATGAGGGATCAAGAATCCAAGATTTGGATCTTCTTGAATTTATGAGGTATTCTTGTATTTCAAGAAATACATATCTTCCATAATATCTTTTCAAGAAAATCAAGAAAATCTTTCTTGCCCTCTATATTTCAAATATTTCAAAATTCTCTTATGAATAACCAAGTGGGAGATTTCTTGAATTTAATGAGATAATCTTGTATTCCAAGAATACATATCTTCATTCCATAACAAAATTCAAAGAAAATCTTTCTCCCAACTTATCCACAATTTTCGAAAATTACTTGGAAAAATAAGCAACAATATTTATTTTATTTTAATCACCTTTTTTTCAGGTTATTGGACTATATGTTGGGCTACTCGGGGGGCCTTTAGGAGAATTAAGATTGGACCTTCTAATGGACCTTGAATATCTAATATTGAGCCACAATATTATTCAAGCCCATAAATATTAATTAATCCCACTACATAATTAATATTGCACTATCCATCTTAACCCATATTACAGTCAATATGGCTCCGATTATTATTTCCCATGTTTAAGATTATCTAGCCCATTAATTAATTCAAGCCATTTGAAATAGCTTTCCATTAATTAATATCTTTTTGTCCTTGGTCAAGGAACGATTCAACATTATTATCCATACGGAAACTAATTCCACTTGCAAGATTTGGTATGATAAAACTTATGAACTCTCAAAGGGGCAAATCAAACAAGCGTATTTTGCACACGATTCTTCAGATTAAATCTTAGCAATCACATGTGACCAATAATATTGCCCAAGATAAAAAGTATTGAATCTCGTTGATTCTCTACCCATGATAAGTCAAAGCAATAGTTACCAATCACACGCGATCCTATTTAAGGAACGAAGATTAAGAAATAACGAACCACCGAGGTCTAATTATTCCTTATTGGGTTATGAAGAATTTGTCTTCCTCAGAGGTCCTATTCAAAGGCATCATCATGCACTAGTGTAATCTCTTGGTCAAGACAAACCAATCCGAGCCTTACACCTCAACCTTTCGCGATGGTTGTTCATTTCCATCTAGGTCGTGAATGGCGTACTTTTTTTAGTTACAAGGATTTGTTAATTTAATCTTCTCGTGATCGGTATCACTAAATTAACTACTGATGTAACACGCATTTAATTATTGAGCAGTTATGCAAAGAAATATATATAACATTCAATCATATTTAAAGCATCGATGATAAATAATTTATTTCATAAATAAGTGCGAAAATTAGGTTTCGATTATACAAAGTAAAAAGCATACTTTTCAATTATAATCCCAACATTTGACAAGATCTAGCTTCTTGTGCGGGACGCAAAGGTGGAAGGAGTAGTTCAAAGGGTGGAGCTTGTGTATTAATGACATGATCTTCCCTTCCTTCATCATCGCATGCGGTAGAAATCTGGATACTTCGTTTCTAACCGGTTCGAATTCATCATCATTTTTTCGTTTGGTTTTGATTAATCGAGAATCATCTCCGGGATGTACACGCCACACAACCATTCTCCTCGACTCGATCCCATCTCGAAGCAGATCTGGCAGGCACGAGAGGATGTCTTTAACTTGGTCTTTGGAAGGGCATTCTTCTCCCATGCAATCTCCTCTCTGCTGCCTTCTTCGTTCTTCCTCTTCCTTCGGATGTATCGATGTTTAGTCCCTTAGCCTCTGCTAAACGCTTCTTGATGGCGACCTCTTTAATTCTCTGTCGATTTGTTCTTGAGTTTGTTCAGAGTCATCGGCTTTTGGTAGAGAATAATTGGCCTTGTCTCGATCTTCTTGATTGCTTTCATCATCTTGCCTTTGCCTTTCTTTCTCCTCGAGTTTGCTCAGTCCATCTTGTTCGTCTTCTTCAAACTAATTTCTTAGCGAGTTCAAGGCTCTTGGCCCGATCATCGATTTCCATTATTTTTAGACGCGAGCGAAGAAAAGTCTTCAATCTTGTCGACTCGCAATAACCTCGAAAGAGCAATCTTACGCTTTCATTGATCTCTTTGATATGTTGCTCCACGGTTTTTTTCACTTCAAAGAACGAGATCAATGAGATCATTTGGTCGGGCAAGTCGATCTGATGGTTTTCGGTAGAGATGCAATTGTTACCAATCGTGGTATACTTTTTTTTCTTTCTTCTCTTTATTCTCTTGTCCTTCCCCCTTTTTTGGTTTCATCATCAAAGATTGGACATTCTGCGGTTCAGAGCAATGAATTGCCGTGAGATCTCTCTCTCGAAGTTCCTCAACAACAAGAGGAGTGATCCGAATGGTGAAAAGGTGCAGGAGTTAAAAACGCGTCGAGAGCAAATTCGATGTCTGTCTTGCTCGTTCGGTAGAAGCTACAAAGTGTTTTCAACCCATATCCATCGGGTTGTCGGTTTTCTCCAAGGATGCCGGACATTTTCCAATAGTACTTGTGTCTCATTGAGCATATTTGTCTCGAACTTTGAGTTTGTCGACCGAGATTGAGCTTCTCGGCAAGAGGATTCACTAGTTGCATTACTTTAGAAAGGATGGCATTATGCATCCCAACGTGTGACTTCTTTTTCTCTGTCAACCGGTTTTGCTTGCTCTTCTTCAAACCGCTTCATCGGATCTGCTTTGTGAGGCTGCGAATTTATCTTCAATAGCGGTCTTGATCCCATCCCGAATCTTCTCAAAGATAAAGATCTAGGGTATCGGAGCTCATCATACCACCGGGTCGATGTTGAAGCCTTACCAAGTCGGGTTTCATCTGCGCAAAGACCCATTCTTGGTTCATCGGCAGACTCCCTCATGATCTCTGAGGAGGTTGAACGAGCTTCCTCTCGTTATCGGCAATTCGAACCTTTCATGAATCAACCATCCGATATCATCGTCCGATGCCAATTCAACAAATAGCTTTCAATCCCAACATTGTTCAAGCACTTCATCTCCAAGTCTACAAAGAAATCGATCCGATCCGAGTTGTCATGAGGATCAGAAATTCCTCGATGCTTTTCGGTCGATATCCCTCCGAACACAATTTCCTATATCATTCTTTGGATGTCGGGATGTTGATCCAATTCAGGCACAGTCCAGCAGATACTCCTTGATATGTTGCTTCATTATCCTTATAATCGGGCTTTTCAAACAAGTGAAGCAAGCCGCGGTTACATGGGGAATAATTTGCACAGATCTATTCGGGGTGAATATTTAAATACAAATTTAATTCTTATAATTATTACTAGCATGAATTAATCCTATATTAATTCAAATAATAATCCAACAACATATCATGCATATAATAATTCACGTAAAACCTACGATGCGGAATTCTACGAGTTTACGTGAGCGTACCTCTTGGGATGATAGTGATTTAGACTAACCAAAAGAACTTTCCAAGTATTCCCTTAGCCCTCGTTCGACTATCCAGATCACTATGATTCTCTGTTTGAGCCTTAAATTCTTTGAATTTCTCAAAGGTCTCAGATTTATGCTTCATAAGAAAAAATGTAACCGCACCTTGAGTAATCATCAATAAAAGTGACAAAATACTCATAACCTTCTCTTGCTTTGGTTGACATTGGACCACATACATACGTGTGAATGATCTCTAACACTTCTTTGGCTCTATTCCTTGGCTCCAATTGCCCTCTTGGTCATTTTACCCTCCAAACATGATTCGCGAGGTTGGAATTCGTTCAACTTGGAGAAACTCCGGTTGAACCGTCTTTCACCAAACTTTGGATCCTCTTTGGATTTATATGACCCAATCTTAGATGCCAAAGAAGTGTCTCGTTCACGTTTTTCTTTTTGACGGAAATAGTTGATGTGTTATAGGTTGCATTTAAGTGAGTGGTGTGCGCGATTAATTGTATAGAGATTTTCCATCAATGTCCCTTATCAGATACACTCATCATTTCAAGAAATGATGTCATTCTTATTAGAAGAAACCTAGTGTCTTTTAATCGAATTTTAGAAACCGAAAGTGAATTCTTTCTAAAACCGGGAACATAAAGATAATCTCAAAAAAACTTTATCTTCAAAAGATAGGTGCACTTTCTCCCATCGCTTCACCGCCACTCTCGTGAAGCATCGCCCAATGTGATGAGGATCTCACTCCCACTAAGTTGTCGGGTCCGTTTGAACCCGTGAAGCCAACATGATTAGTGGATCTCGGGATCAATCACCCACTTAATGAGAAGTATCGCCGCTAAACAAGTTTCAACAACTAGTGCGTGAGAATTACCTTTTCTGTCCGTCCCTTTTTTTTGGGGGTTGGAACAGTAAAACCTCCATTGTCCTCTCTCACCTTGACTTAAGCACTTCCTCTTTGGATTTTCCTTGACACAACAAGCATTCCTCATCTTACCATTGCCCTTGGAAACAATTGAGTTTTATTGCTTATGGCTTTTGGTCCTCTTCTTTTTCTTGCCGCCTTTGGCCTAGAAGATGAAGACGGACCACTTGCCGTCAAAGCTTGAGTTTGGTGCCTTATCAATATCTCCGCCGAGACCAAAAGCTTGCAACAAATTAGCTAGCGAGGCCAAATGCTCAAAAACTTTTTGGGCAGAGAGTGAAGTACCAAAATCATCCGAGTCTCGGATCATAATGTGACTTTTCGAGAATCTCAAGTTTGTTCAGATGTGCCATCTATTTTGAGGATGTAATCCCTTACGGGTTTGCCCTCCACCATTTTAAGTGATGACATCTCTCATAAGGTGATCCGACGAGTCCCGTATGTTTTGACTCGTCGGTTGGCTCATCCGATTTTTGTGTGTCAAAATCCACTTGTGCTTTTTTGTGCGATTAGGACAATTATAATTTTCGTTTCCAATCAATATAGTTTCAATATGTTGGGAAATTTATAGTTTTGATAAAAGTTCGTAAACACATGTAATAGGACCGGTCGGACACATTAGGTGATCGATGTTTATATTACTGGATTTATAGAATACCAGTTGATAATTCTTGTATAGAACAACCGATGTAATAGATAGGTCACATATTGAGGGGGAACCTCAATATGTATAAGTCGATCTGAAAATCCAAAGAAATTGATATCCGACAGCCAAAATGCTAGAGAAGAACAGAAGATCGGATCGATCCGATCTAGTCGATATCTCACCAAGTCATAAAGCTCAAACTCGAATACTTGAAGATCAAGATCGGACGGAAGACCTACATCACCGAGTCCGCGCTAGTTGAAGCTAAGTCAACCGGCACCGAAGACTCCATCAGTAGATCGATCGATTCGATCGATCAAAGTCACTCACCGTGTGAAAAACCGATGTTTCACCTAATCATACGCCTATGATCCGAATAAGAAGAATGTCAACCTTAGTTGGAAGAACAAACACCTCAAAAGTGCGCGCTCATAACCAATAAGAACAAGACACGTATGATCGGAGCCGACAATTAAGGGATTTGATGTCGCTCTCTCTAACGGCTATAAAATACAAGTTCACGCTTTTCGGCCATGTCGTTCAAGCACGCCACATCAATCTCAAGCAAACCTACCTAATATAGCCTAAAATTCAAATTGCTCTCCAACGGCTCTTTGATTTCAAGGTCTATAAATATGGGATCACACTTCAGAGTGAAGAAACGGAAACACCGAACAATCAAGAAGCTCAAGCAATTATCGATTTCCGCACGAAGAATACGATCAAGAAGATTATTTTATTAAGTGTTCATCCCATAAGTTCTTAGCATAGAAATCTTTTCATCTACCGATAGGCTACCTTAAACACTAGAAAAGATTTCATAGTTGGAACCAAAACAATCTTATCCAAACCCAAGTTAGGTTAAGTTGTTTAGCAAGATTTCGACTAGGGTTTCTAGTTCCGATTTCGATCGGGATCGTTGAGTGAGAACTCCTTAAATATCTATCGATTGTCTTGTGTTGAACTAACACATAAAACTAAGTTCAGTTGGTTAAGTTGGTGCCCCCTTGTGATAGGGAAGAGTGGACGTGGGACCGGGTTTGTCCGAACCACTAAAATCTTGTGTGCCTTTACCGCTTTGATTAATCGTCTACACAATTACACACAATCTTTAAAAGCGCATACATATTCTAAGTTGAGATCGGCTAGCACCAAGGTTACGATTTGATCAAGCTTGACACTTCACCATTTGGTTAAAACACTAACTTTGGAATCGATTTATAAAAACCGGTTTTTCACGGGTAAAACTTAAGCTTCCAGACACATCGTTAAACCGATAGTTACTAAACTAATCGCCTTCAGCGATTAGTAAGTTGGTTATCGCCCAAACCGATTCACTCAAGACTCGGGAACGCTAATCGCCTCACA
Organism: Stenogyne calaminthoides; assembly: GCA_037126765.1. Lineage (NCBI taxonomy): Eukaryota > Viridiplantae > Streptophyta > Magnoliopsida > Lamiales > Lamiaceae > Stenogyne > Stenogyne calaminthoides. Next base: position 124,017 of record JBBCBC010000109.1, read on the forward strand.
CCGTCTGACAAAAAGTTTTCGTAAGTCTATTCACCCTCCCCTCTAGACTTACGCCCTCACTAAACCCGTTCGGGACCTACAAGTGGTATCGATCGGTTGGTTCTCTGAGACCATCGACTTTGTGTATCATCGATTCTTGAGGAAGAATCTTTGTGGTCGATCGAACCGATCTTGAAAACCTTCTTAAAACTCATTCATTTTCCAAAACACTCAAAGATGGATAACACCTCGGTATGTATCATGATCGCCTAAGTTCTCAATCGATGAGTATGCAGATTGGGCCATATATATGTCCAACCATCTAGGTTCGATCAAGGGCGGAATGATGGAAGTCATCGAAAGAGGACCCATCATCATATATTACGACAACCCCGCAATTGGAGGAGATCCGGACTTTGCCCCGGGAAGTCTTGTGCGAAAAAAAAAGCCCAAATTTTGATGGATGCAGAGGAAAGGAAACCGTGATACTCTAGATACTACCGCAAGGCATATTATCATGAAAACAATGGATAAGGTCACCAAGGAAAAGATTAAGTATCTCAAATCTGCGAAAGCAATGTGGGATACTCCGTGAAATATCGAGGAAATGACCGGATAAAAGACACTGTCTGGCAGTTTAACTGGTAAAGTTAAAAAATTGAAGATCTTCGCCCAACAAAACCATCAACGAACTCGATGGAAGGATTACTATGTCAATAAACAAGCTTCAAGAACTTGGTAGAGAGATGTCCGATAAAGATATCAACTACAAAATTTTAAGGTCTCTCACCAAGAAATGGGACATGAAGGTCACGGTAATCAAGGATTGCCAAGACATTTCAAAAAATGAAGCCAAGTAGCTTGTTCTTGAGCCTTAAAGCTCACGAGTTCGATTTAATTGAGAGGACAAGCGAGATGAAGATGAGGTGCCCCATTTGAAGCCTCAACTTCCAAATCGATTGCTTTTAAGGCAACCAAAGAAAGAGATTGAAGACCAATGAGCCCATTGGAAACATCTTAAGTCAGCGAGAACATATCGCTCTACTTACCAGAAACTAGAGAAATCATATACTCAAGCGGGTAAGTATCGAAGATTCTATAAAGATTATCAACATAGCCGAGGAAGAGATAGGAGATCAGACAACAGATCTCCAGAAAGAACCAGATCTGATGATCGGAGAGATCACAGAGATGAAAGGAAAAGAGATAATCTAAATGATGAGAGAAGAGATAACCAATCGTATGTAAGAAGCTCGGGATTACTATCGAAAAGGAAAATCACCGATAGATCATACAGAGGAGGAGTGATTCACCTAGAAGAAAAGGTTCCGTGGATCAAGGAGCGTGCTTCAATTGTGAGAAGCCAGGTCACTACAGCGCAGACTGCCCAGACCTGACGCCAAGAGAAAGGGAAGAAAAGAGGAACAAAAGAGAGCAACCAGACAGGACGAAAAAGCCATGGGTTGGCGACACGTCAGAATTGACGATTCAGATTCGCCCTCCGAGGACTCTAGATACTCCTCTCAGAGAAGATTTCTGTCGACAAGAAGGTCTTTGTTGACTTCTATGGAAATGAAGATCCGATATTCTCTTGGATGATGATGAGATCTCACCGATGGCCAAGGAGGACCAACTGAGGTAACCTCCAAACCGCTTTTGTTCGCTTACACCGCTATCATTAGCACTTTTCTTTGCCTGGGGAGATTGACCCGCAGCTCTACTCGAGCAATTGCTTGAGGATCTCTCCAATGCATGAGACACTTATGCTATAGTGGAAGTTTGAAAATGATAAGTCGAGGACCGTAAATAATCACTTTTGCTAAAGAGAATGATCTCAATAAAAGCCTCTCGAACTTAAATCTACTAAACCGCCGAAGGCAACCGAGGAATTTAAAATTCGAAAGTTAAAGCTTCGATCGGGAGAAGCAGATCAAAGATCACCGGCAATTAACAAACAAAGAAGTCGATGACTTCAAAATCTCGCAAGCAAAATTCGGATGAGTCGTTAAAAGCATGAAAGTCTAAAATCATCCGAGGATAATCTGCGTAAGAAAATAGAGGTTTTTACAAAATCATCTAAAACCGTTCAAGACAAGAACACCTATTTTCGAACAATGATTAACAAGAAGGACTTGGGTATGAGAACCCTTCCACATCCTCAAAAGCCGGTACCGATTCATCTCAAAAAGGTGTAATCGACGAGTTTTCGACAAAGATACACCAAAAGCCAAACATGTATCTAATAAGAAAAAAAAAGACCGGTTGAAAGGTAAAGGCGGGGTGCCTAACCGAAGGGGAACGTAAATGGACCCCAAGCGGTAAAGCATCACGTAGGAATCAACAGAAGAACCCGGTTCTTACGAAGAGACCTCAACTCGATCAACAGATCAGAATCGAAAAAGACAACCGTAAAAGGGAAGTCCAATCTGAGACCCAATCAAGGTCACCGCCTAATAAGCACTTGAATGTAAACCAAAAACCACCTATCGAAAAGATATGAATCTTTTGATGGTAGCAATCGTACCTACCCCTATAATCGTAAATCTAGGGTCACGCATTGCACGAGAACCACATTTGGATGAAAAGAAGACAAAAAGCAGAAAAAGATAAATCCCAAGTCTTCTAAGTCACCCAAGGTTCACACTAATAATCATACTAATCGGAAAGCATATAAAGAGACGTATGATTATGTTGATAGGTATGGAGAGACAAATCGGGCCTTCGATCTAACCGATCACAATAGAAGTGCTTTCGTTTGTATGGATCCCCAAAACTAATCCTAACCCCTCGGGACCCAATCCAAAAGGGGTACCTAAAGCCTGATTTGGTCGCAGGATCGCGTGGGTCCGGCCAACAAAGGAGGTGTGCAAGCAACTATCCGGTACATCGATAGTGGATGCTCAAGGCACATGATTTCGAAGCAAACATCTCCTCGGCTCAAGGCACATGACCGAAGCAAACATCGCGTGTACTCTTCGGTGATGATAACTTTGGTTATACCAATGGATTGAGAACCTTAGAGAATGATGATGTACAAGTAATCGAGTCTCGTATGTCAAAGGTCCAAGCACAACCTATTATCGGTTTCACAATTCTGCGACAACGGATTCGGTGTTGAGTTCTCGGCCCGACCAATGCACTATCAAGAATCGAGCCACTCAACAGATTTTGCTAATCGGTTCAAGGAAAGGGATGATCTACACGGTGATTGGAGCAGTTGCCCAAGAAATGCATGCTCGATTGTCAAGAGTTCCAAAAGTAGCGAGTTGGCTCGCACAAAAGAATGAGCCATCCGAACTTTAAAACTCTTAATAAGATAGCAAGGATGTCTCTAGTGGAAGGACTTCCGAATGAAGTATTTTCAAAGGATCGGACATGTCTTGCATGTCGGAAGGAAAACATATCAAAGCTTCATTCAAGGGAATTTCGACCAAGCATCCAAAGCAGAATCTAATCGTATTTTTGCTTCATATGGATCTATTTGGACCCGATTACACGGTCGATCTCAACGGACCTTAAATATACTCGTAATCGTGGATGACTATTCCAAGTTTACGGGTTATATTCTTACATAAGAAGAATGAGGCGACAACGAAGATACCCGAAATGCTAAAAAGATTACAAAATGAGAAGGGTGTCGGTGTAGTAAAAAATCGATCGGATAAAGGTACGAAATTTCGAACTCTTTTATTCTTGATTTTTTTGCTCTAAGTTTGGTATCTGAGATGAAACATCATTGCAAGGACGCCACAACAAAATGGAGTAAGCGAAGCGGAGGAACAGAACTCTCAAAGAAGTTTCGCCGCACGATGTTAAATGAACATGCAATACCAAGCCGTTTTCTGGCGAATAATCAACTTTGCATGCCATACTCAGAACAGATGTCTTCTGACTAAGGCTCACTACAAAACACCCTATGAACTGTGGAAGGACAGAAAACCTCGTGTCTCTTACTTCCATGTTTTTGGGTGTAAGTGTTTCATACACAACAATGGGAAGAGTCAGTTGAAGACTTTTGAGGCCAAGTCAGATGAGGGTATATTCTTAGGATATTCCTCATCTAGCAAGGCTTTCAGGGTTTACAATGATTTAACCCTACTTGTGGAAGAAACACCCCATGTAGTCTTTGATGAAGCATCTTCCGAACAAGAGAAATCGCCTCGAGAACAAGATGTACCGATCAACAAGTACCTGATGCTCAGAAAATGGATCAGCTAATGATCAAGGAAAAAGAATCAGAAACCGTAACAGATACATTCCAGATCTAGCTGATTCACCAGATCATTCAGATCCTAAGGTACGAAAAACTGTCGGTGAAGAAGTCGTCATATTTGAGGCAGATCAATCGAACCATCCGGGGTTCGTGGGGAACACTGAAGTTCCCACGAGCGGACATCGAGACATGATGAGTCCAACATCAACTGAGACATGTTCTTATCAAGTGGATCATAATTCTGCACCACTCCCAGTCACTAGTAATGAACCTTTATCAGAAATGGATGATGTTCTCCAAACCGACGCAAATCGTAGCGAAGGACACGGATAAACGACCATCCAACCGATCCGATCATCGAGACCCATCTCGATAAAGTTAAAACTAGACATCGATTGGTGAAAGTGCCATGTATTTTTGTTATTTGTCTATGAAGGAACCAACAACAATAGAGGAAGCTCTACAAGACGCAAAATTTGGATTCTAGCCATGCAGGAAGAGGCGGAACAGTTCGAAAAGAAATCAAGTTTGGGAACCGGTAGGCGAGACAAAATCATCAAGACGTAATTGGCACGAAGTGGGTTTTCAAGAACAAGAGAGATGAGAAAAATGTCATCACCAGAAATAAGGCAAGACTTGTTGCTAAGGGTATTCACAATCGGAAGGAATTGATTATGACGAGACCTTTGCACGATCGCCGCCTTTAAAGCCATTATTTTGTTTTCGGCATATGCTTCCCTGAGAGGGTTCACTTGTGTATCGGATGGACGTAAAGAGTGCATTTTTAAACGGGGTAATAGCAGAGGAAGTTTATGTCGAACAACCTCCGTGCTTCGAAAAGAACAACCAAGTGTACCGATTTAAGAAAAGCTCTTTATGGTTCAAACAAGCTCCTCGAGCTTGGTATGATACACTCTCTCGGTTCTTGATCGACGGTGGGTTCACTAAAGGAACAATGGGACGTAACCTTATCTGAGAATAGAAGATGGAGAAGATATTCGATGGTTCGGATCTCGTGGGCGACATCATCTTCGGATCTCCTAACAAGAGTCTATGTGAAAGATTGACAAAAAAGTCGATGAGGAAGTTTGAGATGTCCATGATGGGGACGGATGAATTACTTTTACGGGTCTCGGTGAAGCAAAGTGCGAAGGAATATTCATCCGCTTAAGCGAAGTACACTAGGAATTTATTGGCTAAGTTTGGAGTTCAAAATTGCAAGGAAGCCAAAATTCCTATGATGATTTGGATTCAAGATGGATCGAGATGAGGATGGTCGAAAACAAATCGAGAAAAGAATATAGGGCTCTCATTGGATCTCTCATCATTTTATGACGGACCGGATATCACCTTTGCAAAGAGGTGTATGTGCGATTTCGTGCAAATCCAATGCAAAGCCACCTAGAAGCGACTAAGCGGATTCTTAAGTATCTGAAGAAGGGACAATAAACCTTGGTTTATTTTACCCATCGATGATAATCTAGAGCTTAGTGGGTATTCGATTACGATTATGGAGGTTGCAAGATTGACAGAAGTCAACCTCGTGAACATGTCGATTTTAGGAAGTAAAACCGATCTCGTGGTTTTCAAAAAAGCGGACATCGATTCGACATCTACTAATCAAGCGAGAATATATGGGCTGCAGGAAGTCGTTGCTCCCAACCGCTTTCGCTTAGTCGGCGGTGAGGGATTATAACATCGTAGCTAAGAATGTACCTATATTACGCGGACGATAATAATCTATTGCAATCACTCGTAATCTCGTTCTACATACAAGATGCAAGCATGTGGATGTCGGACACCATTTTATAAGAGATCGTGTTGAAAAGAAGAATATCGAATGGAAAAAGATTCACACCGATTTCTGTAAAGTCGATATTCTAACCAAGCCACTAGCCGATATTAGATTCAGAGAATTGTGTAATGAGCTAGGGCTTCGGATCTTGGAGAAAAAGCACCTAAAATGATTGATGGATTGTTCTCGAACCGGTGGTTAAGAGACTAACCAGTGAAAGGAATCAGTTGAGTTTGGTATCTCAATCGATCGGAAAGATCGATCAAGGAACCGATGTGAGAAATCGATCGATTCTGAGTTATCGATTAAAGGAACTCGATCGATTTAAGGTTTATCGATTAAAGGAAACACTCAATTTAAAAGGAATATCCGATTAAATTAGTTGGGTTATTTTACATCTTTGTAAGTCGATTTAGGCGATATTCAACAAGCAAGATTCACAGATTAAAGCCTACAATCGCATAAGAAAGCGGAGAATTTACACAACAATGGAATAATAGAACTTTTCATTGATAAAGACCAAGGTCGATTACATTACAAGTTACAAGTACAAAGGACCCGAGAGGTCAAGACATAAGTCATAACCGAAAACCCTAAACCTATAACCCTAAACCCTCATCCTAACCCAAGAAGAGCGGGGAGAGATAGATTTTAAATCGATGCTCTCATTTTCCCCCACTTAACAAGGGTGAGAGGCTTTAAAAAGAAATCCTAAAGCCGCTATTTGAAGCTAAAACCAAGAGAGCGAGAGCGGCGTTGATAGGATTTCTAAGCCAGAGCCCTTAGATCAAGTCAATGGACTCTTCATTTTGTTAAATGGAGCACATGTGCCAAGAAATTGGTTCAAAGACCTTATGGGCACATGTGTTGCATGAAAAAATTGAGTTGATATACGAAGATCACCGTTGTCCGATCAAGACCGTATATCAAACTCATGTTTTATATCGACCGAGTCTGTTGATCTTTGGTTACGTCATAACGATAGACACACAAGGTGCATACGGTTAGGAGAAGTGTCTTTCGATTATGATGAAGAGATCCGCTGCGTGGTGGTAAAGGAGCTTGGCAACAATTGTATGTGAAATCTTTGATGATTTACGAAAAATGATGATAAGGGACACACGGGGTTGATTTGAGAATTTGAAATCATTGAAAAAAGGGGTAAAGGTGTTTAGGAAGTTTCATAGGAAATAAGGGTTCACCGTAATGCATGTTTTTACAAAGAAAGATAAGTATGGTGAATGAGTTATGTTGTGTAAAAACATTGGTCCAATTTATAGAGGCCAAGCAAGGGTGCAAATGCAAATTTGATTTCAAAAAGCCTTTTAGAGAAATTTGCATCACAAGGACGGCGATGTAGAAATCACGGATCGATAATTGGATAAATTCTGGCGGATTGACATATCAAGATATCTGAGGCGATAATTACGATGTCAAATCGCGCCAACTTAGGGAATAGAGACTACTATTCTAGACTAAGTTTTGGCGGTAACACTTATCCCAAGAATTGGCTTGATTCGAGAAGAAGAATCAGATTAGGTCAACCAAAATCGATTACATCTTAAACCGATCGATAAGGAAGATCGGTTGAACTTGAAACCTCAACAAATCGGATATATCGGTCTATGAGAAAATGTAAATATCAGTTGAAGGGGGAACTTCAACTGATCGAGGAGGATCAGAAGGGAAATCAGACACAAAATGAAACAGATCAGTTGAAAAGAACAGTTGGGAAATTATAAGGTTTAGGCAGAAAACTAAGATCAACAAGTGGAATCAACTTCAAGTGGTATTGACTGATTACTATATCAGTCAATCAGATACGCCTTTCTTTTCCCTTGTTATTTGCTTATTCATCGGATTTTATCATTTTTATTTGCCTTTATCAGACGCATTACCTGTGTGACGTATCCCCTGCAAATCATTTAATGCGGACGTGGGGTACATGTATTAATTGCTACAAAATGAGCTTTTAAATCCAAAAGGTTTTCGTACGTGCTTTTCCCAACCATTCGATCAAAACCGCTTAATCTGGATCGTCTAATCTTTTCAAACGGTTGATCTTCCAAATCTTGTCTTTTTCCCTCCTCATCTTTATAAGGTTCATCAAAAACCCTACCAGAGTTTTCCAAATCACAAACTTGCGTTTTATTTTCTGAAAACTCTCCAGATTACTTCTTTTTGCGATTCAAAGTGTTTTTCTTAAGTCTCAAATCCAAAAACAGAATCTGGTAATTTCGATAATTTGATGAATCATTCTTTTAAAACCATTGATCTTAAAGATTTTGTCAATCGCCGATATATCTGTATTATGTTTTATTGTTTCTTGGTTTCGCGATATGTGATATTCTTAGTATTTATGCACAATTTTAACCGAATCTATCTTATCTCGTAGATGATCACTCACGGTATGGGTAAAATAATGTGCAACTATGCGGAATCGACATTAAGGAAAAGTTCGTACAATTTGGGGTGACAAAGGATCCGGAATCAATGGAAGTAGAGGAAATTTCAAGAAGAAAGCAGGACTTGAGAAATATTTGCCGCTTTCTTTGCAATCCGATGATGCAAGATGAAGCCCTCGAATTCGTAAGGAATTTAAGGGTGGATATCTGATGCTCGGAGAAGAACTACTTTTCGGCGATCGGAGAAGAGATCGGACCGGACGAATGAGGATATAACTCGGCTGCATTCACCTACCAAAAGGGCCGAATCTCGCTACCGCTCACTCTGGGAGAATCAAGATGAGCTGATCGTAAATGAGCTCATCGAGAGGCCGACAAACATCATACGTCGGGCTTTGTCGAATAATGCTCAAGAGGAAATACCGATTGTTGTTTGATATTTTGTAAAAAAAACAATTATGGGTATTTCATTCAGCCCAGATGCTCTTACATCAGTCAAAACCAGACAAAGATGGTCGCAATAATTGATGAAGCCAAGAAAATCAATTGGCATGGGTTCCTAAAGGCCATTCTACTCCAAGAACATGATAAATTTAGAGTTGATGAGTGGAGGCGGTCTATCGAAGAAGAGGATCAACAATCTCAACAAGGTTGCGCTTATCCTACAAGACAAAATGCCAAATGCCGGATGGGAGCAGAATGGATCAAGCCCTACAAGGCATTCCTCTCCACCACTTTAGCCATATTTGGGCCACAGACGATGATATGCGCCAACTCCCCCAAAGACTAAGAAGGAAAAAGCAAGGAAGCAACTTCGCCTACACCGTAAGCCCCCAAGAAGAAAAGAAAATTGGTGAAGGTCCAGAAAAGAGGTCAAGAAGGCGGCAAGCCTCCATGACTCGATCTTTAGAAGATGAGTCGATGAAGAAAGAGCGCCAGATCAATTCTGTTGCACCACAAAAATCGTGAAAAATCGACAGCAAGTGCCTTCAAGCCGAGAGCTCGCCAGTTCATTCTCGAGGAAGAAGCACGAGACTAACGATCTCCTTCTCCTCCACTCGAGCCGATTCACCACTCGGACTAATGGCCGCCGAGCATGTCTCTCCTATTCTTCCACCTCCGCCTAACCTGAAACTACATCACCGCGAACTCAAACTACATCCTTCGATTCATTTAACTCCGAAATCGCAGAATTCGTTAACTTAAACCTTACATGCTGTGGAACCCAAAGAATCGCCTCCACGTGCAGTAACCTCTCGCAGTCAAGCCTATCGACAACTTCCACCTACTCAAGCACCACGGTAACCTCCACATCTCATCAATAGGAATCTGGATGCGGACAATTCTCGAGTCTAGATCATCAAAGACCATCACAGGGAAAATAGTCGAATGCAAATCGAGCGAGAAATTGATGAGATGTATCGAGGCTGGTCGCCCATCCCGCTATTAGAGAACAAGTTATGGATATCCTCACCGAGAGAGATCTCAGATTAAAAAGCTTCTCAAATTTTATAATGATTATTGAGCAAATGGGCGGTCTTGATGAGTTTGCAGATTTTGATTTCGATATGAGGAAATCTGCTAAAGTAGGATCACCGGTGAATGATAACTACATGAATCTATCAAAGCTCGATCCACAGGAAGCTAAGGTTAGTGAACAAGGCGAACAGGAGATCGCTCAAGAAGCTCTCAAGCAGATGCTACAATGAAGGATACAGTGGAGCCGATGATAGCCGAAATCGGTCTTGCAGTTCATGACCAACCACCGGAGGCACAAACAATCGAGCCCGATCAAGTGTTTAAAACATTCCAACATCACATATAATGGCCGATCAATTTCGTGAAATCAGATCTTGTCTCAAAGATCTCTGAAAAGAAGAAGTTGAGGGAGTGATAGCCGATCGAGGAGGCAGATTGGCCTCAAAGAAATAACAGATCAAAGGAATTGGCTATTTCCCAGATTGCAGACTTATCAAAGATCGGTTCTCCCAAATCGTGACCACCGTGGTTCTGGGCGAACTTATAAAATCCGTTGATGACAAGGTGATTCGTGGATCAACAACAAGTTTCTTTTCCGATGCTCACCGAAAAGCTCGAATCGATGTAAGAGAAACTTGACAAACCGATTTTTTACACTCTCTATCGCCATGGAATCTGGCCAAGACCGAAATGATCTCGAAGGTTGAACATCTAATCGCTCAAGTTCCGTGTTTATCTGTAACAGATCTCAACAGGCAATATCGATCGATTTTGGATCCCTAACTTCCCACCTCACGGCTCTTTTTGATCAAACCAAAAAGGGGAAGGACGGAGTGAGAAACCAACCGACATGATCGTAACAATGTAAGACCTAATTGCAGACAGTTGAAGCCTATGGACAAAGACTAGACCATCTGGATCTCTTTGCTAACGGAAGTCTTCAAAAGATGGAAAAGTCAAAGGCAAGAAAGGTAGTAGCTGCGAGTCTTTGGGACATCACAAAAGGTAGCTGCTGTGCCGGAAATCACAACTCGCATTCAGACCACTCGGACACAACTCAGACCGCCCACTTCGGACTAAAATAGTCACAAGAAGACAATTAGCCGATCAAAGCCGATAAGAACCGGCCGAGAAATCGGCCCAAAGAGCAAAGTTGTCAAGAGGCCTGAAAAAGCTTAAGAAGAAAGAAGCGAAAAAAAAAATTGACAGAGGCGTAAAATCAAGAAAAAATTCAGACGAGAGCGAAGAAAGGAAATTTGGAAAATCAGAATAACCTCACCGCCAAAGAAGAGTTGATGAGATCATTCCAAAACTCACAGACATACTAAGAGGTTTGAGGAATGGAACAAGATCATAAGTGAATGGCTTCGGATGCTTTTGTCCTTAATCTTGTTCCAGAAGAATCTCGGATGATGAATTCTCAAGTTAGAAAATAAATATCCAGATTTTTCAAGTATCCGGAAAATGAGGCCAAACTTATCAATGTAAAAATATCTCGCCAAGAGTATGATCTCGTTGGATTACTCGAAGAAGGCGGATGGCTCATTTGGATGATGGCATTTGAGAGATTCTACTTTGACATCTCGAGCAAAAACGCATATAATCGATCCTCGGCGGACCAATGATGTCAAATGGAAACTATATCGGATCTTCAACGTACCTCAAGATCAAAGAGAGATGCCGAAGGATACAAGTTTCAAAAAGTGAAGAAGAATCGAAGACTTCTCGAGGATCATTTGTTTTTAAATTCAAACTTTTACGATGTAACATGTAATCGACATATCTAATGAGAAAAGTTTATTTTATGATCCTAAGACAAAATCTCATTGTCTTACGATTATGTGCTCTTTTCTTGTTCTATATTTATCAACTGTGTTTGGTTTTCGTGTGTTTGGTTTTTTATCAAAAAGGGGAAATTGTTGGGAAATTTAGAGTTTTGATAAAAGTTCGAAACACATGTAATAGGACCGGTCGGACACATTGTTGGTCGAGTGATGTTTATATTACCGTTTATAGAATACCGGTTGATAATTCTTTGTATAGAACAACCGATGTAATAGATAGGTCACATATTGAGGGGAACCTCAATATGTATAAGTCGATCTGAAAATCCAAAGAACGGTGATATCATCCCGGGCCGAATCTTTAGAGAAGAACAAATGATCGGATCGATCGATCTAGTCGGATATCTCAATTTGAAGTCATAAAGCTCAAACTCGAGAATACTTGAAGATCGGATGATTTCGGAAGATCGGACGGAAGACCTACATCGGTAGTCCGCTAGTTGAAGCTAAGTCAACCCGGCACCGAAGACTCCATCAGTAGATCGATCGATTCGATCGATCGAGTCACTCACCAGTGAAAATCGATGTTTCACCTAATCATACGTCTATGATCCGAACAAGAAGAATGTCAACCTTAGTTGGAAGAACAAACATTTGAAAAGTCGCGTCATTAACCAATAAGAACAAGACACGTATGATCGGAGCCCGACAATTAAGGGATTTGATCTTTGCTCTCTCTAACGGCTATAAAATACAAGTTCACACTTTTCGCCATGCCGGATTTCTCAAGCACGCCACATCAATCCTGCAAACCTACCTAATATAGCACTGAAATTCAAATTGCTCTCCAACGGCTCTTTGATTTCAAGGTCTATAAATATGGGATCACACTTGAGTGAAGAAACGGAAACACCGAACAATCAAGAAGCTCAAGCAATTATCGATTTCGCACGAAGAACACGATCAAGAAGATTATTTTATTAAGTGTTCATCCCATAAGTTCTTAGCATAGAAATCTTTTCATCTAGGCGATAGGCTACCTTAAACACTAGAAAAGATTTCATAGTTGGAACCAAAACAATCTTATCAAACCCAAGTTAGGTTAAGTTGTTTAGCAAGAATTCGGACTAGGGTTTCTAGTTACGATTTACGGGATCGGTTGAGTGAGAACTCCTTAAATATCATCGATTGTCTTGTGTTGAACTAACACATAAAACTAAGTTGAGTTGGTTAAGTTGGTGCCCTTGTGATAGGGAAGAGTGGACGTTAAATTTGGTTTGTCCGAACCACTAAAATCTTGTGTGCCTTTACCGCTTTGATTAGCTGTCTACACAATTGCACACAACCTTTAAAGCGCATACATATTCTAAGTTGAGATCGGCTAGCACCAAGCTTCGATCGATCAAGCTTGACACTTGATCAACCGGGTTAAAACACTAACTTTGGAATCGATTTATAAAAACTGGTTTTTCACGGGTAAAACTTAAGCTTCCGCACACATCAGTTAAACCGATAGTTCCGAACTAATCGCCTTGGCGATTAGTAAGTTGGTTATCACCAAACCGATTCACTCGCACTCTGATCTAACTTCCCTCTTTGATCTGCAGAAAAAGTTTTGTAAGTCTATTCACCCCCCTACCCTCTAGACTTACGCCCTCACTAAACCCGATTCGGGACCTACACCATACATATTGTATTGACTTTAAGTATAATAACGGTGGATTAAAAGGTAACGTCATGCCGAATCGAAATAAATAACTATATGCATAAGCACAAGTATATCATAAGATTCGATCACATGCATCATATTAAAATCTCAAAAAAATATGAACATGCATCGCCCAACATCTCAAAAAGCAGTTTAAATAAGCCACGTGGGGTGGGTCATTATTTAAACACATTTAAGCGAGTGTTACAAACAAGAACAATTACAAACCTTTAATATCCAGATTAATAGTTGGCTCCCACTTGACCAATATAAAATTGAGGGGGACTTGAGGAAGTATATGCATATCAATTTTATACCTAAGTAATAATCATGATTAAATCTGAGATTATTACTTCGTTTTTTGAACGAGCCTCGTGGGGAGGGTCATCGTTGCCACTAGTAATAACTCACAATCATCCATTTGGAATTCATTCATGTGAAAGCTATCTTTTGACCCGTCCGTAGGGGTAATTTCTCAAAAAGAATTCACAAATAAATAAATCATGGAGGTCAAAAAATTAATTCAATTTTATTATCAGGAATAAAATTGTCTATTAATTATTTAAACATACTTAGTAATTTTGAAGGTGAGATTTTTCATTGGGCAACTCTCATGCAAACACATTTAAACAAATTAAATAAAGCATAAGATAGCACAAAATAAATCAAGCAAAAGCAGAAAAAAATATACATATTGGGCAAAAATTATCCAATTGTCATGGTTTGATTTTTTCTTGGCTTGATCTTGAATAAACACCGTCTTGAATTTCTCCCACTCGATCGTCTTGAAAGAATACTCCATCTCGAAATGCCAGCGATTTCGC
>JBBCBC010000224.1:0-69000 GCA_037126765.1 Stenogyne calaminthoides
TCAAAGAAGTAAAGCTCCATTGAATGAATCAACTTCTCCCTCAAGGGTCAATGGTTTGGGGAAAAGCCTATCTTAGTGATGTTCAAAAATGGGAAAAAGCATAGTTCGAAAAGTCACGTTAGCTCTCTTTTTTTTTTTTTGACCACCTTCTACTTTTTTGAAGTCGTTTCTCGACCCGAGTGTAGCGACCAAAAGAAAGGTGCATTGGCAACTTTGTAGTCGCGGCAAACACACTTTTCTTGTTCAATCATTACATTAATAGGGGTCTTTCCAGAATTGACCAAGCGAGGATTTGGTAAAGGAAGTTCACATTTGGGTGTTTAAGTTTATGTTAGGTGCGAATCCTTCAAACATCGATTCACAAGCATAGGAAATCAACTTCTAGGCCAATAAGCCCAAGGTAAGGGAGGCGAGAAGTGGACTTCATTGGGAGAGCGAGAACTAGTGGTGAAGTAAGGCCTTCGGTTCTCGAGCCTATCGCCTAGTCCTAGTGCATCGAGGGATGATAGTCATAAATCCATTTTGGGGAAGTGAAATATACGAGATCACATTTGTCAAAGTTGTATCTACTTGGGATCCCGATCTTCCCGAAAAGAGGAAACAAGGCTTCCTAGCCAAATTGATGCACGATAATCCTAATAGCGAGGAGTGGTGGCGCATTGATGAAAAGGTGAGAGAATGGTGCCCATGGGAGGAGTTTTTTGCAAAAGTTTCATGAACGCTTACATACTCTCTTTGGGCTCACTTCGTTGGACACAACAAGTTTGGATGATAGAGCGGAGCCCCTATGCGTGTATTTAAGTGGACAAAGCCAGACTTCGATATGAAAACAGAGTCATCAATTGCGCCAATTTTGATTGGATTTCGGAGTTACCATTGCACCTTTTTTCACCAAAAGGCACTCTTTGAATCGGCATTATTAGACGTCCACTTAAGATGGATGAGCCTACAAACGGACGGACACGCCCTAGCATGGCTAGGGGTTTGCGTGGAAGTCAACCTTTTGGCGGATCCAATTCGAGATTGAAATTGTTTGCGAAGATATTGTTTTGCATCAATCGGTGGTTTATGAGAATACCTTCTTTGTTTTACGTGTGGGTCATCTTGATGAAAATGGTTATCGAATGGTTATTTAAGGCCTAGCCTAAGAAGCCTGAAGAGGCCGAGAAGAAAAGGGAGGAGATTAGGCTTGGGAAGCAACCAATACGACAAGAATATGTGCCAATTCGGACTAAGGATAAGTCCGATCGGTGTGGTCGATACAAGCGCTCCCCGCACAAGACAACGCTATTGACATTAGTCGGGAAGGATCCTGTTCTTGATGAAATTCGATTAGCTAAAGTGCTTGGATCAGAAATGTAACCCTCCCATTGCTTTCCATATCAAGTAGATGATGTGATCGAGAGGAGACTCAATCGATTTAATACAAAGAATGACTTTTTGAAGGAGCTATCGATCTCCCTCCGAAGAAAGGTGATGCTACCCTTTCCCGATCCCGTCATCCAAGCAAAACATGAGGTTTTAGATTATAGAAATGTGTTGGTTGGAGCGATGGGATTTGTTTGATTCCCCTAATCTACGACCATCCTTTCCCAATAGGTTTTTCATCGATTCTTTAGCTTAGAGCTCGGGATTCTTTCTTCCGTCTATCCCTTTCTCGCCTTGTTGCTCCATAATGACCACTCCACTTCTATGCATCTGATTTCTTTATTGGGGAGGTTTTGACGATCGAAGGTTGGAATCCATCTCCGAATGCTTCGATCGCTTTGAAAGGAGAAGAGAAGGGGTGATTCTACGGTTTAGAGCATTACCAAGATAGCTAGTTAGCTCCTAGTAGCTCTTAGTAGATGGTCGGGCACTTCCCAACCACTTTTCTTGATTTCTTACGGCCTTGAGAAATAATGAAGGAGAGATCCCTATCCCAACCGAGAGAATCTTTTAGGAATATACCTTGTTCTACCTTGGATATCTTGAAAGCCTTGGTCGAGTTAAAACATCCTCCGATACTACTTCAACTTAAACCTTTGGTTGGTGGTTTTGATCTTATCCTCGATCCTTCTCTCGCTCTTGAACTATTTGAGGTAAGGTAGATATTATTTAGAGGCGAGGAGTGAAGCTAGGATCTTATACTATCTGGTATTGAGGAAAGCGACTAAAGACTGACTTCCCTTCATAGGAGAGGAGTTGAAGAAGCTACTAATCCGGGGTATTCCCGAGGATGCGAGGAAAGTAGGTTGGCTACTCGACCTACCAGAGAGGAACGAGACTAACAACCGGATCGAAGGGATAAGGGGAGGAGCTTATTTGCTCTTAGAAGGGATAGGGCTCGACCTCCTAGAGATAGAAGGAGCTTAGAGAGGATCCAACTATAAGAAATAGAAGAAAGGCCTAGCCACGAATAAATAAAATGGATCTCTTTCGGGCCTTACTTTGAAGGCTTTTTTCATGACCTTTCACTTCTCCCACTAAGATCGAGAAAAGGTCGATTTTTATTTCCATTTTTTCTCCTTCCATGGAACCTTATGCCTCTGCCTCAAGAGCCGAACTTTGCTTTTGGTAAAAATGTATCCCTTTGCGATCTCCCCCAGAGCTTATTATGGTGGGTATGCAACTACTTTTCATATAGCCTTGAAGAAGGTCGGGACTAGCCTAGGCGCCGCATGCCATTACTTTGTCTCCTTTTATGCAATTATGAACTTTCTGAGAACTTTCTCAATTCCAAGGCTTTTACTTTTGAGCTGATGTAACAAACTATGCCGACCTCCCAACGAAGCCAACATAAATTCGATCCGAATAAAAAAAAAAAAAATGAAGTTTAATTATGGTGGTATACCGGCCGCTGTTTCGAACTTCCGGTTCAATCAAAGCATATAGATCGGTAAATACATTTTTATGTATAGCCACTTGATCGTGCTTTCGTCCTTTCGCGAAAGTATTTTTTTTTCCGAAACATGGTCAACCGAAATTATTATGTTCGCGATTCTTCATCCACCGATGCGGAAAATGCTCAAGTTTTCCATTCTCATATGAGGTCGGAAAGTGGATTGGCAATAGGTCAAGACGAAGTGATTCATCATGCTCAAAGATGAGCCGATCGTTCATTAGGGCCGGTTTATAGATCAAAAAATTCCCACAAATTGAATGAAAAGTGGGTCCATGTAAATGATCGAGACCTCGCAAAAATAACAACGCTCCTTCCCCATATGGAGTTCGGAACCCAAAGGCAATCGTTGAGTGAATTCTATCTTCTTTGTGTTAGTTGACCTAAGTCACACCCCGCTGGCTGGGGTGGGGCTCGGCCTCCAACCGTCACGTGGGGACGAGTTTACGCCTCATCTGACTCAAGAACCGGGGAAGTTTAGGGAGAGATGGGGAAAGCTAGCACTCTACCGTCTGGCGGGGATAGCTTGCTTCATCACAAGCTTATCCCCACAAAAACCGACCCTGTTGCTCTAGCGTTTTGCGTTCTTTCTATTCCATCCCATTCCATTCCGGTTCCGGTAGGCTTCTAATAAGAATCTAAGAAGTAGTAAATGCGTCGACCAATCGGCTTGGACACCTGAACCCGTCTGTGCCGCCCATTTTTTCTCGCCCTAAATGGAATGGCTCTCTTAGTTGCGCGGCAGTGCCCCAACCCGGTCCCCACATCCGCTTTTCTCCTTTGAAACCCAAGAAGTTAGCTTTGCCAACACAATGGCCGTCCCCTTCATTTTACTATCTTGACCCGGCCCGGTGATTTTTTCCTTGTTGGATTGAAGAGAGAAGCACCCTCAAGTTTACATCCTCATTCTACCTTTAATATTTCAGCTAATGGATTGTCCGGGGCTGATGAAAAGGACTTTTCTTGAGGTACCATTGATAGATAGGTTGATTGAGGCGCCTAATAATCTATTTAATAAAGGGCGGACAGCTTATTCTAGCTAAAAAGCTAACTCGACAACTTCAATCATGGAAATAGAAGCGAGCTTTGCCTAAACATGGGAAAAAAAGCGTTTTAAGGCATCTTTTCGACCTCCTTGTGGTGATTCCCCATCGACGCATCCAAATGGACATTTTTATTTAATAAAGTTTGCCTCCCCTACTATCGAATTGAATAGCAAGGAACCACTTATGAGGGTTCGTTGTGGGGTTGTGCACTATGGCATCGCCGAGATGGTGGAATGGTTGCTCATTTGTTGTTACTCGATTGATTGAGACTGGCGAACTACCAATTATATATTATAGTTATTACCGACTCTAGAAAGCATTTGTGACACATCGATACAATTTTTTATAAAAAAGATATCGAAGTGAACTCCATTCTCGAAGCATACCAGAGAGGAAGGGAATATCGATCTACTTCTACTATGTTATGTCGACTTGAACTAACCAATTGGACACCTCAAGACTAATCCTTTATAATATAAATGTACCGTGACTCGACCATGTAACACCCTTCTTCTATCTTAATAGAAGGAATTCACATATGTCGCCAAAAGGGCTTCAAGACTAGGACCTTTAATGCGGGATCGGCGCTCAACATTTGTAATGGTCATGTGCCCGCTTATCTACTATAATAAATAGGGGGCTCTTGGTTTGTACCACTTGACTCGAAGTGAGTGACGACCGTTGGAAATTCCACGGTAGAATAGTTGAGAAGCCTAACCTCAAAGCCGGAACTCAAGGCCTTGAAATGCTTGAGTTGGGTGCGATATGTGGAGACCATACGAATAAGGATACGCTTGACCGAGAATAACATCTGATGTGAAGCTTCTACCTGGATCATAGGTGGCATAAGTCCGCCTCCCCAACGAAGCTCATCGAAAGGTGGTAGAGCAGTTGCTCCTCTTGTTGCCGCTACCTCTTTTGTTTGAGACACGTTGTTTGACCTTTTGGTACCAAAGTTGTCCGATGAACTCATGCTGCTAATGTTCCCGAAGTCACAACAGAAAAGCGGGGAAGTCTCTGGACGCCTCGAACAACACTTTTGTGGAGCCCCATGTAAAGAGAGCTTACGGCGGGTTATAAGGTCATCCTATTAAAATAAAACAAAAGGGGTTCACTCGGCCAAAGCCCAATGTGACATTGTAAATACTTGAGGGAGTGAGATGCCCACCCACGCTAACCAACGATCCAATGCGCTTGAGTGGATGAACAGGATCCCTTGTTGGAAGAGAAAAAGGTAAAAATATTCCTAGAGTTCCCTATTACAGATTCACAGACAGGCGATCAAGGGAGGAACTAAGCATTATTAAGTGCGACCGGTCGTGAAGTCCTTGTTTGAGATAAAGAATGAGAGCAAGTATTTGAAGTCACCGCTTTAAGATCAAAGTCACCTGCCGCCCGATTCGCTTTGTTTTGCTCTTCCCTAAGGGGGTTGTTGTGTAACAAGTTCATAATGTCCTTTGGAACGTCCATGAATTTTATCATCAACTTGATGAATTAATTTCAAGATATAAGGCTTTCCTATTATAACGGGTTGTTCAAAAGGACTCCCGCCCTTCCATCAAATATTCTACTTTTTTCCCGGATACTCGGGTTCAAATACCCATGGATTCATTTGTTTGCTTCTTTGGATTCATATAATTAAGAAAAACACTAGTTTTCGGAAGCTTCTTATTCATATCTCTCATCAAAGGCGCTTATTCGATAATGTGCATCTAGCAAACCCCCGCTAACCCGAAAGTGAACATTCAAATATTTGTCCTACATTCATTCGTGAAGGTACTCCTAATGGGTTGAAGACCATATCAATGTGTCTTCCATCTTGCGAGATAAGGCATATCTGTCTAGGTTAAATTTATGAAATGATACCTTTATTTCCGTGTCTTCCAAGCCTACCTTATCGCTTACTTTAATTTTCACGGTTGTGCGTGAAATATATACACGAATCATTTCGGATTATAACTAGAACCTCCTTTTCGGATCCACCTCACATCAATAACTTTGGCCCCTACCACCTATCGTAGTTTTAAACAAGTGTATTTTGAAGTAGATACGAAATGCCGAGTATAACTCAGAACAATCTATCTTCGAGGGCATTGATGAAAGGGCACAACACGCCAATGAAAAGAGAAACTAGCTCATCTATACGAGATCGTTTGACTTTCTTTCAAGTAGTGCTTGATTGAGGATGAACCCGTGTTGGGATTATCTTTGAAAAGTATGATTTTTACTTTGTATAATCGAAACTGAATTTTTAGACTTATTTCTTGAAATAATAAGTTTATTATCGATGCTTTAAATATGATTGAATGTTATATATATTTCTTTGCATAACTGTTCAATAATTCATCGTGTTACATCAGTAGTTAATTTAGTGATACCGAGATCACGAGAAGATTAAATTAACGGTCCTTGTAACTAAAAAGTACGCCATTCACGACCTAGATGGAAATGAACGACCCATCGCGAAAGGTTGAGGTGTAAGGCTCGAGATTGGTTTGTCTTGACCAAGAGATTACACTAGTGCATGACCGATCTTATTTGAATAGGACCTCTGAGGAGGATAAATTTTTTGGCCCGAACAAGGAAGAATTAGACCTCGGTGGTTCGTTGTTTCTTAACCTTCGTCCCTTAAATAGGATCACGTGGGATTGGTAACTATTGCTTTGACTTATCATGGGTAGCGAATCGAGAGATTCAATACTTTTTATCTTGGGCAATATTATTGGTCACATGTGATTGCTAAGATTTAATACGAAGAATCGTGTGCAAATCACGCTTGCTTGATTTGTCCCTTGGGAGGTTCATAAGTTTTATCATACCAAATCTTGCAAGTGGAATTAGTTTCCCAGTATGGATAATAATGTTGAACCGTTTCTCGACCAAGGACAAAAGATATTAATTAACGGAAAGCTATTTGGTGGCTTGAATTAATTAATGGGCTAGATAATCTTAAACACGGAAATAATGACCGGGGAGCCATATTGACTTTAATATGGGTTAAGATGGATAGTGCAATATTAATTATGTAGTGGGATTAATTAATATTTATGGGCTTGAATTATATTGTGGCTCAATATTAGATATTCAAGATCCATTAGAAGGTCCAATCTTAATTCTCCTAAAGGTCCCCCCGAGTAGCCCAACAAATAGTCCAATAACCTGAAAAGGTGATTAAAATAAAATAAATATTGTTGCTTAATTTTCCAAGTATTATTTTCAAAATATATAGATATGTTGGGGAGAAAGACTTTCTTTGAATTTTGTTATGGAATGAAGATATGTATTCTTGGAATACAAGATTATCTCATTAAATTCAAGAAATCTCCCACTAGCTTATTTATATAGTAAATTTAGAAAAAGATGAAAATATAGTGGGCAAGAAAGATTTTCTTGATTTTCTTGAAAAGATATTATGGAAGATATGTATTTCTTGAAATACAAGAATATCTCATAAATTCAAGAAGATCCAAATCTTGGATTCTTGCACTAAATTTTCGAAAAATCCATATATTAGAGGAAGTGGGATTTTTGTGGAATATTTTAATTATGGGAAAAAAGAATATAGGAGATATATTCAAGATTTCATGGTGACCAAGAAAAGTCTTTTCCCACATTGATTTTCTACTAAAATTTCGACCACCCCCCCCTTTTATAAATAGGGGATGATTAGTTCATTCCCAAGTACAATTCCATGTCTTTGGAAATATTAGCAAATGCACAAAGGTGGTGCAACAAAGTTTATTTTTCCTTTTGTTAATTGTTCGATGAGTGTCCTTCCACCGGATAGTTGAGCAAGGGCTAAGGGAATACTTGGGAAGTCCTTTTGGTTTGTCCGTCCGATCAAGTCTTTGCCATCCCGAGAGGTACTTTCACGTAAACCCGTAGATTCCGCATGCGTAGGTTTTCGTGGCTTTTTATATGCATGATATGTTGTTGCAATTATTATTTGAATTAATATAGGATTAATTCATGCTAGTAATAATTAATGAATTAAATTTGTATTTAAATATTCACCCCGAATAGATGCATGCGAATCATTCCCCAACACCCCGAATCCGCACTTTCCTAAGATTATACCTACTCCCTTTTCCTTTTTCAAGTGGGGTGAACTCTTTTCTAAGGCAAAGGGTGAAACAAATCTTCTATTTAACTTAGCGTAAAGCTAGGAATGCCCAATCCGTCAATCCTATAACTGTTATTTCTTACATTCGTCATTCACGCCTAGCTCACCCAATCACACCCTACCCACCGAGAGTGAAATGTCCGGGTCTTTCTAAACCGGAGGAAGTTAATCGTAAGAGGTTCTTAAAAAGGATTGACCTAATGCAAGGTTGACTTATCACGGAGGAATGTGCCTCGGGAAGAGAATAGGCCGATGCCGCAAATCCGGTGTTATAGAATCCGCGCTCTTGGTCTTGTTGGAATATCCGTTGTTGGAGGAAGAAGAATGAAATAAGAATAAGTCATTAATTTCTTTCTGAAGCAATGGATTGATTGCCCATTTCAACTAGGGCAAGCCGCAAGGAAGAATCTTAATTAGGGTATTTTAGAGTTGTTTGTTGTCTCTTCCAATTCCTTCTCAAATGAAAAGATGCACGAAGAATACGGGCTTTTGAAAGGCAATTAGCCAAAGACTTGGAGAGAGGGATTAACCTTGGGTTGACCGCCAATGAGGGTCGAGCGTAAGGCCATAAACAGACAGAGGTCCGATAAAAGAGCGGATAAGGGCTATTGGCTGTTTGACTTCGAGGGGAGGAAAGAAGAGAGGAGCCGCGACTTTACTCAATAGGAGGGTGGGCGAATATATATCTATAAGATAAAACCTCCCGCCTTTTGTGAAGGTCGCTCCTCAAGGTAAGCATAAGCACCTATGCTAAGTGACCTAACTTCCTTCTTTCCATCTAGCATTTAATGGGATAGATTCTCGTAGGGGCTGCTATAAGTTTTTTCAACGGTCTCCAAGATCGAAGTTGGCGGGGCCTTTATTTAGTGTTTAGTGGAGGAACCCCTTTCTTGGAAGAAAGCACGCTTCATCCCGGATCTTCATGATCCACAAGAGCCGGGACCGCCCTTCCATACAGGCATGCATAAGGTAAGGTGGATACACTTAATACCAAGTCAATTATAGAACATTAGCAGTTATACATCAATATGCTCCTCGACCTTAGAGCGGTAGAGTAAGCAAAACTAGCTATACATCTATGCCTTTAGAGGAAGGGGGCCGCTAAGTCGCCATGCTAGCTTGGTTATAGCTAAGCTTATAAGCTTATTTACGATAATCAGGGAAACGTAGGTACCGGCGCTTGGCGGATGGCACTTCCGATTCTTTAGGACCCTTTCTTGCGGTAGGAGGGTGAGATTAGTCTCTAGTAGTTTACTTTTATTAAAGGCTCCTCGATAGCATAGCGGGGACTCGATCGATCTAGTGTCTAGACCCTTTCTTTAACGGTGGTGGTGAAGGAACACTCGAGAACTTCGATAAGTGCACCAATCCGTAGAAGAAGAAGGAAGGGGCCAAAAGGCTGACTTTGCTCCTTGGTATATGCCGGCTCTATCTCTATAAAGCATTCATTCGGGGCTACTAGGCTAGAGGAAGCCTCGTGGTTGAGGATTTGATTCCAAAAGCAAAAGGGGTTCAGGATTACTTGGTCGATCTGCATTCATTCGATTTGGTTAGGATCTCGCGTGTCCGGGCATAGATTTCATCAATTGTCTCTTATCTTTTCGCCTCCATTGGCGGTGACCACGGTCTTATCCTTTCGTAAAGCTCAACGTCACTATATAAAGCGGTTTTGGAACCTCCACCGCAAGGAGGAATGAATCTTCTCCAACGCCAACGGCTGTAGTGCCAATTGAAGAGAGGCAAATGCGCGAAGACCTTGAATACCCACCGCCAAGTGTTCGAACAACCCCCACTTCGGTGTTGAATGGATGACATTTACTTATATCTTTAGTCTCTCGCGGATGCCGCCGCCCTATAGAGTATAGAGAGAGGGAAAATATCTAATTATAAGAAGCCATGTAGATCAAGCTAAGAAGACTCGATCCACGGCGATTCTTGCGATTCTTGAGATATAAGAGCTCCTTTGAATTGATGAATTGGTTACATAACATGTACATAACATGAGGACCCCCTTTTTTAGTTAGAAAAGTGTGTCTCGACGAAAGCGAGGATATGACCTCTCTGGGAACCCATTAACAAAGAGCGCGTCCGTTGGTACCAACCGAAAAAAGAAAAGTGAATGTTGTAGGTCCCGAACGGGTTTTGTGAGGGTGGAAGTCTAGAGGGAAGGGGTGAATAGACTTCCAAAACTTTTTGTCTTGCGGATCGTGTGAACCGCAGATTACCCGTCGAGTGCTAGTGTATCGGTTTAGGACCGATGTTCAATCTTCTTGAGTGCCTAAGGGCATATCAGTTGATATCTGTCGGTTTAAGCGAATGGTGCGGAAGCTTGTTTTTACCCGTGTGAAAAACCGGTTTTATCAATTGATTCTTAAGTCGGGTTTTCAATCACCGACTAAGGTGTCATTTGATCGATCGATTGCTTGGTGCTTGACCGAGCTTAACTTAGAATATGTATCTTTGTTTTTAAACTCGGTTATTGTGAATAGTGTAAAGCAATAAGAAAGCAAGTAAATGCACACAAGACTTTTTATAGTGGTTCGACGAAACCCGTCTTACGTCCACTCTTCCCTTAACACGGGGAACCTTAACCGAACTTAACTTTGTGGGACTTATACCCCTCACGGGATGGGCGAGATGTTTACCGAAGTTCTCACTCTACAAACTTAACTGCGGGACTTATATCCTTCAAAGGATGGCGAGATGTTTATTGAGTTCACGCTCTACTAGATGTTTATCGAGTTCACACTCAACCAAACTAGAAATCGAGAAAACTAGAATCCCTAGTCCGAAATCTTAGGGAACAAACTTAACCTAACTTGCGTTTGGGTAAAGAATGTTTGAGGGTTCCAACTGGAAATCTATCTTGGTGTTTTAGGTAGACAAAATGTTAGTGGATAGGATTTCTTGCTAAGAACTAATGGGATGAACACTCTAAGAATAATCTTCAAATATAGTGTTCTTTTGAGCGGAGATTTTCCCGTAGCTTTTGCTTCTTTTGTGGTGTCTCCGTGTTCGTTCTTTTGCTAGTTGTCTCATTTCTTCAATTGACAAGCAATCCCATTTTATAGACCTCTAAATCAAAAAGAGCCGTTGGAGAGCAATTTGAATTTCGGGCTATATTAGGTAGGTTGTAGGATATGATTGTGATGTGCTCCAATTATCGGGTGTGGCCGTAGGCATCATTAGCGCGTTTTTTTGTCCATGACATCGTATCCGCATTGTCGGCTCTTTTTTGTGCGTGTCGCTTTCTCCTTAGCTCATGTGACTTTGAAATTTGTCCGTTAGGCGATATATATTCCTTTTGTAGAAGATTCATCTTATGCGGTGTATCTTTTAGATTGTTACAGTGTGGTGACTTGATCGAATGGCCCGATCGGTCTACCTTGTTGAGTCTTGGATGCACATTGTCTTAGCTCAATATGCAGACTCTGTTGATATAGGTCTTGGTCTTTTGATCTTGGTGTCTCGAGCCTCGCCAGTATTGGTCATACTAAGTCTTGAGGTTTATTCTTGAGTCTTGAGTTCATCGAGTCTTGATTGTCTATCGAGTCTTGAGTTCATCCGAGTCTTGAGTTCATCCGAGTCTTGATGTCTTCTTGTCTTCTTTGATCTTGACTTCTTGTCTTCGATTTGTGCTTAGTCTTACGATCATCGACCTTATCTGGGTCATCGATACTTCCACACGACCTATACATATTGAGTTCCCCCTCAATATGTGACCTATCTTTTACATCAGCTATCTATACATTTCAGCTGGTCATCTTAATCTGATTCTAAGTCATCGATACCAATGTGTCCGACATTGGTCCTATTACAACCTGTTTTGGAACTTCCATGAAAACTAAATTCTGATTTCCCAACAATTTCTTTTTTTGATGGAACCAAAACACTTAATCACACTTTAATCAAAAAAACAGATACCATGAATGGAAATGTAGATAATGTAAACAGTACATACCTCAGAAGACAATGAGATGTTGTCTTAGAATCAGTGAGATGGAAAGTTTCATTCAGATAGGTGTGTGCATTGTAGAATACATGAAAAGTGTACCTATCATTTGATTCCAAGTTGTCTTCCTCGGTGTACTTGAACATTTGTAGTTCTTTGGGGATGCCAAACATCATGTACATCCTTTGCATTAGCTTGTCCAGCTCTTCTTTTCTATGGATCCCTCCTTTTCAAAGCAAGTCCATAGTAGATATTCTTGAATTTAACAGGATCTAGCTTGTTGTGCGGGACCTTAAAGGTGGAAGGAGTATTTCAAAGGGTGGAGCTTACGGTATTAGTGACATGATCTTGCCTTCTTTCATCAACATCTTGTAGAAGTGCGGATACTTTGTTTCTAACCGATTCCGAATTCATCATCATTTTGATCGATCTTGATGAATTGGAATCTTCTCCGGGATGTAGGCGTCACATAACCATTTCTCCTCGATCGATCCCATTTCGAAGCAGATCTTGCCGTGCACATAGGATGCCTTTAACAGTCTTGGGAAGGGCATTCTTCTCCCAAGCATCTCCTCTGCTGCGGTTTTCGTTCTTCCTCTTCCTTCGGATGTAATCGATGTTAAGTCCCTTAACCTCTGCTAACTACGCTTCTTGATTGCGGCCTCTCTTATTCTCTGTCTTGTCTTCTCTTGAACTTGTTCAGAGTCATCCGCTTTTGGTGGAGAATAGGTGGCCTTGTCTCGATCTTCCATGATTGCTTTCATCATCTTGCCTTTGTCTTTCTTTCTCCTCGAGTCCTGCTTTCGGAGTTCATCTTGTTCGTCTTCTTGACTAATTTCTTAGCGAGTTCAAGGCTCTTGGCCCGATCATCGATTTCCATTCTTTTACGAAGCGAATGAAGAAAAATCTTCAATCTTGTCGACTCTGGCATTAACCTCCGAAAAGAGCACTTTTCGCTTTCGGCGATCTCTTTGCTATGTTGCTCCATAGTTTCTTTCATTTCCATAACGAGATCGGTAGATGGAGTGGTGGCAAGTCGGATATAGTGGTTTTTGGTAGAGATGAAAAAAAGTTACCAAGCGTGTGCGAGTCTGCAATTTTTTCTTTCTTCTCTTTATTCTCTTTTCCTTCCCTCTTTTGGTTTCATCAAAGAGGTTGGACATCTTCTTGTTCGAGAAGCGGTTAATTTGCCGTGAGATATCCTCTTTGAGTTCTCGACAACAAGAGGAGTGATCTAAACGGTGGCGAAGGTGCGAGGAGTGTAGAAGCGTCTCGAGAGCGATTTTGATTTCTGTCTTACTCATTCAGTAGAAGCTAGAAAATGTTTCCAACCCATATCCAAGTAGTTGTTGGTTTTGTCAGGATGCCTGTGCACTTTCCAAAAGTACACGTATGCGATTGAGCATCTCGGTCTGAATCGAGAGTTTGTCGACCGAGTTTGAGCTTCTCGGCAAGAGGATATACTAGTTGCATTACTTCATCAAGGATGGCATTGTGCATCCCAACTGTGTAACCGTTCCTTGTCAACTAGTTTTGCTTGCTCATCTTCAAATCGCTTCATCCAGTTCTTTGTGAGCAATGCGAATTTGTCTTCAAATGCAGCCTTGATCCCATCCCGAATCTTCTCGAGTATGACGATCTAGGGTATCGAGCTCATCGTAGCGATCTGTTAGGATGTTGAAGCCTTGCCAAGTCGGGTCTCATCTCCAAAGACCCATTCTTGGTTCATGCGGCGGCTCCCTCATGATCTGTAGGAGGTTGAGCGGTTTCTCCCTGTTATCGGCAATACCGAACCTTTCGTGAATCAACCATCCGATATCATCATTAGATGCCAATTCAACAAAGACTTTCAATCCCAAAGATTGTTTAGACATTTCAACTCCAAGTCTACAAAGAAATCGATCCCGAGTTGTCATTAGAATCGAAATTCTTCAATGCTCTTGATCGATATCCCTCCGAACACTATCTCTTCTATTTGTTCTTTGGATGCTGGGATGTTGATCCAATTCGGGGCATAGATCCAAAGAAATACTCCTTGATCTATTGCTTCATTATCCTTATGATGGTGCTTTTACGGAGCGGTGAAGCAATCAATGCGGTGTTGAAGGGATTATGAGAGATCGACACACGTTAATTCGGATCTCTCGGGTTCTTGAGACTTGATTAGGGATTGGGATATTTGTGATTGAGTTCGTTTTCGGCGTGTTGAGGGTGTTCGGTTTCTGAGCGGGTTCATTGATTGGTGGTGTGGGAGATGTTGGTGATCGATAGGCGAGGGTGAGGGTGAGAAGGTTTTGTGGGGAGGTGATGATGATTTTTGAGGAGAGGGTGATGGTGATTTGGAAGTGGGCGTTGGCGATCTTTCTCTTTGGAAGATCTTGGTGAGAGGCATAGAATCGGATGGTGATTCTTCCTCGATTGCTCCCTTACATCCCTCTCGACAATTTCTCTCCTTCTGCTGCGATCATCCGCTCTTCCCTTACTTCTGCGATAGTTGGCTCAGAGCGGATCGCTATCTCTTCGTCGTCGATCTCACTTGCATCGGATCCTTCGTTTCTGCCGACTTCTTCGGGCGAGAACTTGGAGCGATTTTCGGAGGAGATGAGACTCTCTTCGGCGTTTCATTGAGTATCTGGTTTCTTGGCCAGATCCTTCCTCTTCATCCTCTTCTCTGGAATGGCCTTTTCACGCACTTCCGCGACGATGCGGTTGCCTTATCTTTTCCCTTCTTTTCTCCATTGGGTTTGGGCACAAGGAGTTGGATCCTCATTAGATTGTCCGGTAGGAACTCATCTTTGCCCAATATGGCCTTGTGCTTTGATTGGTATATCTTTGCTCCATTCTTGATCCATTTATAATTACGTGGCGGCTTATCGTGAGAATGATAGAGATTTTGTGTATGAATGAGAACTTGGAAGATAAGCACACTTCATTGCTCTGGATCGATTCGAACTTCCGAGTCTTTTCTCGGTCTTGCTTTTGACCATACCCAACCAATCGATATCTGAAGCCTTCTTGATTAGTGCGGCCATGACACTTATCTTGTAAGTGGTTGGATCAAGATCAAGACTGTAGGTTGAGCACATGATCACCTTCCGAACAATTTCAAGAAGAAGGCAATATTTTCTCTTCGGATAGGAGGCCGTGTTCTCCTTATTCTTTGGTCTCAACAAATTTCGGCTTCAAGAAATCCCTTTTCTCCTACATCGATCGTGTAGGTCTCGGATTGATGCTTCCTCGAGTTAGGCCAAATATCCTCCGGAGATCGTCATTCGACACTCGCACTTCCGATCCTCCAACGGAAGAAATCAGTCAACATCAATGTCTTCATCCCTCTCAGATTGTAGAGAAACTCCGAGCTTCATGTGTGTGGACGATGTTACGATATGTAGAGCAGCGATAGCGTTCAAGTCCACACGCCATTTCATAAGCACTCGAAATTCCCGATTGAGTGGTCCGAGGTGATGGTGAAGACTACGTACTTTTCATCAATGATGTCTTTCTTCATCGATGAAAAATTGCGTAACTTTTCCCTTGGCAGGTCGTGGAATAAGATATGCCATTTCAGACGATATGCAAATTGATGTTTAGTTTGAGTAAGATATTTCAATAAATTCACCAAACTAGTAATTTTAGCATCAATTTAGCAAATAAGCGTTTAGATTTAATAAAGATTACGTAAATATATCAACACGATTTGTAAACCTAGGTACCAGAGAGAAATTGAGATCATGCAATTAATTAAACAAGAATTTACCGAAATTGATTGAAAGATTTAGAAATCGGAAGAGTAGAATCAATTGATCTCGAAAAGTAACTCTCTCAAGATTTTGAAAAAATTGATCTTTTAAGAACTTTGAGAAGACGAAGTAGTGGAAAGCGGTTTTTAAGAAAGGGATTTTATTTTATAGAATACGAGGGAAAACCTTTTTGCACAACTTTCCAAAGTACTCAAGTATCCGTGTTTTGAAATCGATGTATTTGAGATTAGTCTACCAAAAAGTATTTTGATCGCACGGTTGAGAAAAGTAATCTTCTCATTTTCCGGACTCGAAAAATCGCAATAAAACGTTTTGAAAACATTTTCCCAAGTCCGCATTAAAAGCTTTGCAGAGCATGCGTCATGAACGAGTAAAATAAAT
This sequence comes from Stenogyne calaminthoides, assembly GCA_037126765.1. NCBI lineage: Eukaryota > Viridiplantae > Streptophyta > Magnoliopsida > Lamiales > Lamiaceae > Stenogyne > Stenogyne calaminthoides. The sequence goes on from JBBCBC010000224.1 coordinate 16,145, forward strand.
TAATTATTTAAATAACGATATAAGGTATTGAGAAAGAGATAAATAAGAGAGTGTATTTGGTCGATTGATATTGTAATCAACCGCTATTACCATGGTGATCGATCGGTACTTTGTTGACTTATCGATGGTTGCCTCATGCATTTCCCAACAATATCTCACTTATCGATCGATTCTTGCTTGAAACACTTCGCTACTTATTTGATCAACTTATCCGATACACTTCATCCTCCGGTCTTCTTCTAATCAGCCCTTATTTTATCAAGTCAACTCCGCCAAAACTTTTTGCCGGGGAGTCCAAAAGTCGCCTCGATTCCCCAAATCAAGACGATTTGACATTCCGTAATAATGGCATATAGATACTTTGTGATTTAATCACACCGTTAACTCATCCAACCATTAGTCACGTGTTCTCGACGCTATTTGTCGATGCAAATTTCTCTTAAGATCTTACGAGAAGATAAAATTTACATTTATACCCCTAATTTCCTTCTATAAATTAGTGCGGGGTGTTAGGCAAACAACACAACATAAACCATTTCATCTTCTTTAGCATATCCTTCATGCTTTTCCGATGAGTTCCTTATTTCCGGTGAAACTTCCGGTGGGAACCTTTAGCCCTTTTTCAATGAATTTAGCTTCTCAAATCAACCCTGTGTGTTCCTTCACACCGCTTTTCTTTTGTAAATCATCTAAGATTTCACATACGATCAATGTTAAGCTTCTTTACCACCGGGGAGGCGGATCTGCTAAGGCAAATGTGAAGCACTTCTCCTAATCGTATGCACCTTGTGCACCTATTGAGATGACGGAATAAGCATCAACAGACTTAATGCGAAACAAAACATGGGTTTGATATACAAAAAAGTGTATCAAACTCAATATTTGCATGAGACACTCATGGCCATATGGTCTTGTGACCAAACATGTGGCATCTTGTGTCCCATTTAATGACTAGAAAGCCCATTGATTTTTTTAGGTCTAAGGGCTCCTAGCTTAAAGATCCTTCAAGGCTCGCTCTCGCTCCTCACTCCGAGACTCTAAGAGCGGCTTTTCGGGATTCTAAAAGCTTCTATCGTCCCCGGGTGGGAGAGTCCGAGAGCATCGACTCTTAAAAATCTCTCTCTCTCCTTCCCCGCCTAGGGTTGTGTTAGGGCTTATGGTTTATGTATCGGCGGGTCTTCTTGTACTTGTAATACCACTTGACGATAGCTTGTAGCACTTGTAGCTTGTGATATCACTTGTAACTTGTAAATCGACCTCGGGTCCTTATCAATGAAAAAACTATGTTATTCCATTCTTTGTGTTGTTTCTTCCGACTTATGCGATCTGTAACTTTACTCTTGACTTGCTTGTTGATTGTAGCTTTAATCGACTTATAAAGTAATCTTCCAATCGATCGGTTCCCCTTAATCCGATATATCTTGAATCGATATGCTCCTTGTCCGAACTTCGGATCGGCTACTTATCGACTTTTCGATCTGCTCCTTATCCGAACTTGGATCGGCTCTTTGTCGAAAGTCGTCGATCGGTTGAGATTCCTAACTTTCGGTGATTTCACTTAATTTGATTAGTCTTTTAACCAACGGGTTCGGAGATCGATCCTTCAACCATATCGGTGCATTTTCTCCAAGATCCGAAGCCCTAGCTCGTTGCATAACTCTCGAATCGATCTCGACTAGCGGCTTAGTTAAGATATCGACTTTTCTGCTTTGTCGGTATGGATCTTTTCCATCCCGATATTCTTCTTTTCAATGTGATCTCGATAAAATGGTGTCGACATCCACATGCTTGCATCTTGTATGTAGAACGGGATTACGAGTGATTGCAATAGACTATTCGCATCACGAGAATATAGGTACGTTCTTAGCTACGATGTTATAATCCCTCATTTCGCCGACTTAGCGAGCGATTTGGGAACAACTTGACTTCTGCAGACCATATATTACCTTTAGTATTAGATGTCGCGAATCGATGTCCGCTTCTTCGAAAAACCAAGAGATCGGTTTATTTCCCTGAACCCGACATGATCCCGAGGTTGACTTTACATCGATTCGCAACCTCCGTGTCTGAATCGAATACCCACTAAGCTCTAGATTGTCATCGATGGGTAAAATAAACCAAGTTTTGATCCCCTTCAGATACTTGAGAATCCACTTAGTCGCTTCTAGGTGGCTTTGCATTGGATTTGCTTGAAATCTGGCGATACACCTCTTTGCAAAAAGTAATAATGTCTCTTTGGCGGTCGGTATAGTAGTGATCCAATCGAGCTCTATATTCTTTCTTATTAACTTTTTCGACGATCTTCATCGGATCCATCTTGAACCCGGTCATCATGGGAATTTCGCTTCCTTGCAATGTTGAACTCCAAACTTTGCCAAGAGATTCCTTGTGTATTTTCTTTGGTGATGAATATCCCTTCGTACCTCGCTTGACTTGTAAACCCGTAAAGTAATTCATCGACTCATCATGGACATCTCGAACTTCCCCTTGCATCAATTTTTGAACTTCTCACATAGCTTCTTGTTGGGAGATCAGAAGATGATGTCGTCCACGTAAATCTGAACCATCGAATATCTTCTACATCTTCTATTTCGAATAAGGTTACATCCACTATTCCTTTAGTGAACCCATTTGTCTATCAAGAACGAGAGAGTGTATCATACCAAGCTCGAGGAGCTTGTTTTAGCCAGTCAGAAGAGCTTTCCTTAAACGGTACACTTGGTTGCCTTTTTCAAAGCCTAGAGGTTGTTCGACATAAACTTCCTCTACTAGTACCCGTTTAAGAATGCACTCTTTACATCCATCCGATACACAATGAATCCTCGCGGGTAAAAGATATACCGTAAACACCGAAGGGCTTCTAGGCGGCGACCGGTGCAAAGGTCTCATCATAATCAATTCCTTCCGATTGTGAATACCCCTTAGCAACAAGTCTTGCCTTATTCCGGTTATGACATTTTTCTCATCTCTCTTGTTCTTGAATACCCACTTCGTGCCAATTACGTCTTGATGAGTTGGTCCGTCCACCAATTTCTAAACTTGATTCCTCTCAAAACATTTCCGGCTCCTCTCGCATGGCTAGAATCCAACTTGCGTCTTGTAGAGCTTCCTCTACTATAGTTGGTTCCTTCAAAAAACAGATAACAACAATACATGGCACTTTCACCAATCGATGTCTAGTTTTGACTCTATCGGATGGGTCTCCGATAATCAAATCGGTTGGATATTTGGTAATCCAGTCCTTCATTACGATGTAAATGCATTTTGGAGAACATCATCCATATCGATAGTAGTTCATTACTAGTGATTGGGAGTGGTAATGTAATTATGATCCACTTGATAAGAACATGTCTCGGTGATGTTGGACTCATCATGTGCCGATGTCTATTCATAGGAACTTCAGAGTTCCCACGAACGAGATGGTTCGGTTGATCTTTATCTCATTTATAATGACTTCTTCAGCGGCAGGTTGTGCGTACCTTTGGGTCCGATTGACTGTTGAATCAGCAAGATCCGGTTAAGGATGTACAACATTACGTGTTCGGGTTCTTTTTCTCCTTGATGCTTAGTGATCTATTTTTACGTGTGTTAAGTAGCGGTTGATCCGGCACGGCTTTGTTGCGAGGTAGCTTTCTCTTATTCGAGAAGATGTCTCATCAAAGACCACATGGGGTGTTTCTTCCACAACTAAGGTTCGTTTGTTGTAAACTCGAAAAGCCTTTTTTGGATGAGGAATATCCTAAGAATATGCCCTCATTTGACTTGGCCTCAAAAGTCTTCAACCGACTTTTTCCCATTATTGTGTATGAAACACTTGCACCCAAAAAAACATGGAAGTATGAAACACGAGGTTTTCGCCCTTCCACAGTTCATAAGGTGTTTTGAAGTGAGTCTTAGTCGAGAACATCCATTCGAGTATGGCATGCAGTGTTGATTATACGCTTAGAAAACGGCTTGGTGTGGCATGTTCAATTAACATAGTGCGAGCAACATCCTTGAGAGTTCATTTCTCCGTTCGCTACTCCATTTTGTTGTGGCGTTCTTGTACCGACGTTTCATGTCAGATACCAAACTCGGTGCAAAAATCAGTAATAAAAGAATTCGGGAACTCGTACCTTTATCCGATCCGATTTTTACTATCTTCGACACCCTTCTCGTTTTGTAGCTTCTTGAGCGGCTCGGGTATCTTTGTCATTTGTCTCGTTCTTCTTGTATAAGAATACAACCCAAGTAAACTTGGAATAATCATCCATTACTAGAGTATATTTGCGCCCATCGAGACCGGTGGTGTAATCGGGTCCGAATAGATCCATATGGAGCGATTCAAGATTTCATCTTGGATGCGGTCCGTATTCCTTGAATGAGGCTTTAACTTGTTTTTTCTCTTCGACATGCGGCACATGTCCGATCTTTGGAGAATATCTCATTAGGAAGTCCTCAACCAAAGATATCCTAAATATCTTGTTAAGAGTTTTGAAGTTGGATGGCTCATTCTTTTATGCGAGCCAATCGCTACTTTGGAGCTCTTAACAATTAAGCATGTATTCTTTGGGCAACTGTTCCAATCTGCTTTGTGTACATTGTGCCTTTCCTTGAACCGATTAGCAAGGTTTGTTGAGTGGCTCGATTCCTTATCGCATACACTTGTCGCCGAGAACTCAACACCGATCCGTTGTCGCATGAAATTGTGATAATCGATAGTAGATTGTGCTTTAATCCTCGACATACGAGACTCGATTATTTGTACATCATCATTCTCTAAGGTTAGAATCCTTTGGTAAAACCAAAGTTATCATCACCGAAGAGTACACGTGGGCCTTCTTGTTCTTTGTAAGAGCTAAGGAGATGTTTGCTTCCAAATATGTGCCTTGAGCATCCACTATCGATGTACTAGATAGTTGCTTTGTACACCTCCTTTGTTGGCCTATCCCACGCGAACCCGCAATCAAATCAGCTTTAGGTACCCCTTTGGAATTGGGTCTGGGGGGTTAGTGGTGGATTTAGGGATCCACACAAACAGAGCACTTCTATGAAAAAGATAGATTAGAAGGTCCGATTTGTCTCCCATACATATCAACATAATCATACGCTCTCTTTATATGCTTTTCGATTAGTATGATTATTCGTGTGAGCCTTGGATGACTTAGAAGACTTGGGATTTTTCTTTATATTTTGCCTTCTTTTAATCCAAAGTGTGGCTCGGTCAAGAAAACCCTAGATCTCTAGTTATAAGGGTAGGTACGATTCGCTACCATCAAAAGATTCATATCTTTTTGGCATAGGTGGTCTTTTGCGGTTTACCTATAGCTTGCTTATTAGGTGACTTACCTTGATTGGGTCTCAGATTAGATTTCCTTCTTCTGAGTTGTCTCTTCGATACCTAATCTGCCGATCAAAGTTGAGGTTTCTTCGTAAGAACCGGGTTATTCTGTTGATTCTCGGTGATGCTTTATCGATTGGGGTCCATTTATGTTCCATTTTCGATTAGGCACTGCCTTACTTGCTCGCAAGTCTTTTTCCCTTATCGAGATACAAGTTTAGCTTTTAGTGTATCTTTGTCGGAGACTCGTTTGATTATTACCCCCTTCAAGTGAATCAAGCGGGGCTTTTTGAGGATGTAGAAGGGTTCTCATACCCAATTCCCTTCTTGTTAGTCGGCGTTCGAAAATAGGTGTTCATATCTTGAAGCGGTTTTTGATGACTTCGTGAAAACCTCTATTTTCTTGCGCAAACTATCCTCGATGAGATTTTAGACTCTCATGTAGTCGGAATAGCTCATCAAATTTAGATTGAAGGATTTTGAAATCATCAAACTTGTTGTGTGTTGATTGCTAGTCGATCTTTGATCTGCTTCTCCGATCGTAAGATTTAACTCTCGAGAATGTTAAGTTCCTCGTTACCCTTCGAGCGGTTTAATGATTTCGATTCAAGAGTTTTATCGTGGCGTTCTCTTTAACAAAGTGATTATTTCGATCCTTAGCTTGTCATTTTCAAATTTTCACTATTGTATAAGTGTCTCATTGATAAGAGAGATCATCAAGCAATTGCTCGAGTAGAGCTGCAAGTCAATCTCTCCGCGGGTGTGCTAATGGTAGCGGTGTGGAAATTGAAAAAAGCGAGAAGGTTTGGAGGTTACCTCAGTTGGTCCTCCTTGGCCATCGAGCGGACTTCATCGTTATACGAAAGAATATCGGATCTTCATGTTCGTGGAAGTCAGCGTACTTGCTTATCGGGCGAAGTCTTCTGCGAGATGAGTTGCGAGTCCTCTGAGGTAGATAGTAATCATCAATTCGGATGTGTCGGTGACAAGTCTTTCCTATCTACGGCGTTGTTCTCTTACGTTTCGTTTCTCTTCTCTTTCTCTGGGGAGTCGGTCGAGGCGGTCGGTCTTTGTAGTGACTGGTTTCTCCTGATTGAAGCGATCCTCGATCTCTGAAACTTCCCTCTGCAAGGTGAGTCACTCCGTCTGTAGGATATGTCGGGTGACTTAAAACTACGATGGTAATCGAACTCCTAAATCGGATCTGTTATCTCTTCTCTCATCGGTCGGATCATCTCTTTTCTTTTCTTCTCTGTGATCTCTTCGATCATCGATCCGGTTCTTTCTAGTGATCTCAATTGGCCTCCTGTTTCTTCGTTGTCTTGATAGTCATTTGTAGAATCTCCGATACTTACCAAGCCGAGTATTTGTTCTTTCAAGTTTCTTGGTAAGTAGAGTGATTTGTTTTGCTTGACTCATTATGTTTCCAACAGTTCAAATGGCCTTCGATCTCGCTTTGGTTGCTTTAAATGCAATCGATTTAGACGTTGAGGCTTCAACAGATGTCTCAAATCTTCATCCGCTTGTCCTCTTTCGATTAAATCGAACTCGTGAGCTTTCGGGCTTAGGAACAAGCTACTCGGCTTCATCTTTGAAATGTCTTGGCAATCCTTGATTACGGTGACTTTCATGTCCCATTTCTTGGTGAGAGATCTTAGGATCTTGTAGTTGATATCTTTGTCGACACATCTCTTCCAAGTTCTCGTAGTTTATTCATCGACATGGTGATCCTCCCATCGAGCTCGTTGATGGTCTCATTGGGCAACATCTTTAGCTTTTTGAACTTCACCGATTAAAATTTTGTATTCAACTGTCTTTTGATCCGATCATTTCCTTCAAGATATCTCGGCAAAGAGTATCCCACATTTCTTTTCGCGGTTTTGAGATACTTTAACTTCTCCTTTGTGACTTTATCCATCGCCTTCATGATTATATGCTGGCGATTGTATCTAGAGTATAAAATTTTCTCTCTTCGCATCCATCGATTTGGGCTTTTTCGCATAAGACTTCCGGTGCAAAGTTTGGATCTCCTCCCTCTTTGGGTTGTCGTGATATATAATGATGGGTCCTCGTTCAATGACTTCCATCATTACGCCACTTATCGATCCTAGATGGTTGCACATATATATAGCTCAATTTGCATACTCATCAATTGAAAACTTAGGCAAATCATGGTACATGCAGAGGTATTATCCATCTTTGAGTGATTTTGAAAACGAATGAGTTTTTAAAAAATGGTTTTTCAAGATCTGTTCAAATGACCATAAAGATTCTTCCTCAAGAATCGATGATACTCAAAGCTAGTGGTCCAGTAGAACCAATGCTCTCGATACCACTTGTAGGTCCCGAACGGTTTTTGTGAGGGTGGAAGTCTAGAGGGAGGGTGAATAGACTTCCAAAACTTTTTGTAGCGGATCGGTGTGAACCGCAGACATCCGATCGAGTCTTTGGTGTATCGATTTAGACCGATGTTCAATCTTCCGAGTGCCTAAGGCGATCAACTTGATATATGTCGGTTTAATCGAATGGTGCGGAAGCTTGTTTTTACCCGTGTGAAAAACTAGTTTTATCAATTGCATTCTTAAGTCGGTTTTCAATCACCGACTAAGGTGTCAACTCGATCGATTAGTTGCTTGGTGCTTGCATCGAACTTAACTTAGAATATGTATGTTGTTTTAAACTTCGGTTTGTGTGAATAGTGTAAAGCAATAAGAAAGCAAGTAAATGCACACAAGACTTTTTATAGTGGTTCGAGATTGAAACCCGCTTTCTTACGCCCACTCTTCCCTTTAACACAGGGGAACCTTAACCGAACTTAACTCGCGAGACTTATACCCCTCACGGGATGGCCGAGATGTTTACCGAAGTTCTCACTCTACAAACTTAACTCTTGGGACTTATATCCTTCAAAGGATGGGCGAGATGTTTATTGAGTTCACACTCTCTGAGATGTTTATCGAGTTCACACTCAACCGAAACTAGAAATCGTAAAAACTAGAATCCCTAGTCCGAAATCTTTTGGGAACAAACTTAACCTAACTTGCGTTTGGGTAAAGAATGTTTGAGGGTTCAAACCGGAAATCTATCCCGGTGTTTTAGGTAGCCAAAATGCTAGTGGATAGGATTTCTCGCTAAGAACTAATGGGATGAACACTCTAAGAATAATTTCAAATATAGTGTTCTTTGAGCGGAGATTTTGTTTGTAGCTTTTGCTTCTTTTGCGGTGTCTCCGTGTTCGTTTCTTTTGCTAGTTGTCTCATTTCTTCAATTGACAAGCAATCCCATTTTATATTCCTCGAAATCAAAGAGCCGTTGGAGAGCAATTTGAATTTTGGGCTATATTAGGTAGGTTGTAGGATATGATTGTGGCGTGCTCTCGATTATTGGAGTGGCCGTAGGCATCATTAGCGCCGTTTTTCTCCAAAGATCGTATCCCGCATTGTCGACTCTTTTTTTGTGCACGTGTCGCTTTCTCCTTGGCCGAGGCTAAGACTTTAAATTTGTCCGTTAGGCGATTGATATTCCTTTTGTAGAAGATTCATCTTGTCGGTGTATCTTTTAGATTGTTACCGGTGTGGTGACTTGATCGAGTAATTGATCGATCTACCTTGTTGAGTCTTTAGATGCACATTGTCTTAGCTCAATATGCGGACTCGCTAATATAGGTCTTCGTGTCTTTTGATCTTGGTGTTTCGAGCCTCGTACAGATTCATCATCTTGAGTCTTCAAGTTTATTCTTCGAAGTCTTGAGGTTTATCGAGTCTTCAAGTTCATCCGAGTCTTCGTGTTCTTCCGAGTCTTCGAGTTCATCCGAGTCTTGATGTCTTCTTGTCTTCACATGATCTTTTTACTTCTTTTCTTCTAATTTGTGCTTAGTCTTCCGATCATCCGACCTTATCCGGGTCATCCGATACTTCGACCGACCTATACATATTGAGTTCCCCCTCAATATGTGATCTATCTTTTCATCGACTATCTATACATTTAAATTTGGTCATCTTAATCGATTCTAAGTCATCGATCATTAATGTGTCCGATTTGGTCCTATTACAACCTTTGTTTTGGAACTTTCATCAAAACTAAATTACTGATTTCCCAACAAATGTGACTAAGGAAAAAAGCTCGGTCAGAAGACCGTCACATGGGGTGCCCTTAGGGGCACTGTAAAGTCGCATAAAATGGAGCATTCTTTTTCGCCTTTTTAGCGATTCCAGAGTGGAGGAGCCCAAAGTAAAAGTAAAGAAGAATTCATCAGAAGTCTCAGAATAAGAAAGGCTAGCAGCTTAGACCAGACCTTTGAACTAGGAGTGCCGCTCAACCGCCCGGTCTCACTTTTTGCAAGAAAGGGTGGATCAAAGATCTCTCGGACATTGATCCCTTTGAGAAAGATAATTCGATGATAGAGTCTGCCAAAAAAGTAAGTCTAGGTAGCCCCATGATATCATAGGCGGTGCCTGGTCCTATCTATTTCACCTTGGGAATATGATTTTGACGAAAGATTCAACTCAATCCGCGTGAATCGACTACACGGCACGCGCCTCCCTTAGATCGATCATTGGACCCCCATTTAAAAGTTTTTCGAATTGGTCGGAGGTTCCGACCCCCCCCTTTTAGGTGGCATGATCATAGTCGTAAGCTACCCGAATCCGGTAGGGATTGAGCACTATCATTTAGCTAAGTAGAGGTCATTGCCTTTCTTCGTCTCGAGTGAATCTTTTCTGTCTTCTTCTACGGGATTTCCCACTTGGGCTTTCTGCGCTTCGGTTGAGAACCTTTGGATACCCATTTTGTCGCCCCGTGATGAATCCGTGGGTCCGATATCGTGCGATAAGTCACTATTCAATAGGCCAAATCCAATCATTCTCTCCATATTTGGTCTTTCCCGAACGAGATTCCCCGATTGCTCCAAATGAGATGTTTAGCTTGAAAAAGAACTCCGCTCCGCAACTCTAGGTGCTATATCCTACTGCGAGATGCTCCAATCCGCTTTAGGTGAACCGAACATTCCAAGCCTTCTCAATTCTTCGATTGCAGACAAGATGTAACTCCACGTAACCGAACAACATAGGTCCGAGACTAAGATTGGGCCGATCTCTCTTTGTCAATCATTGTGTATTGGGCCTATCACCAATGTAATCAATCGATTGTATCCCGGTTAGTGGGATGTAATATAATCGGTGTTAGTGGATATACCAAATCCATGTTAATACAATCAATCAAACAAACAAATTGGTTTCACAATACAATGGAACTACCCAGGTAATCTATTAATGAATCATTTGGTTTGTGGTTAGTTGGAACATTGGTTCACAAACACTTCTCGTAAAGAATCAAGAACCATACCTTCACTAAGAAAACCCTACCTTTTAAGGCGTAAAGCTTGGAGAGATTTTTTTTGGTCAATAATCACAATCATCATGACGATATGCTATTTGTTGAATCAAGAAATCTAATAAGAGAAGAAAGAGAGCTTTAGAAGCTTACCTTATTAATTAATAGGGTTCCAAATCTATCTTACTAATAAGAATAAAGGGCAAGCTAAAACAAACCTACTCCTAACAAGTTCTTTGGGTCAAGTATCAGATTCTCCATCCGCCCGACAAAGCAGAGAGAGGGGTTTGATTCGATTATACTGTGATGTGGCAAAAAATACTTGATTCAATGAGATATGCCTTGCCTCGCATTAAGATTTAAAACTTGTCGTCTACTTTCGTGAAATGTTTGGGCGAGAGAACTTACAATAATATAACGCAAAGATTCTCAAAAGATTGAGAAACAAGAAGAGATCTATTAAGAGAAAGATTTATTCGAAAAAAAAATCTTAAGAGTTACATTCAATCACAAACTACACTAAAGTTATCCCTTTTTCATGGAGATTTACCCATCGCAGAGATGCAATGAAGAAGAAAACGATCATATATCCCTTTTCTACTCAATCCGTAAACTAGATCGGACGTTATTCGTTCGTCTCCATTTTCGTGAAACTATTCCTCAAGCAAGGCAACCCGATAAGTCATCGAAGGGTTTGTGTTAACAATAGAATGGTAAACATTATTCATTTTAAAGGGTCCCACAAGAATATAATATCTTTTAAAGATAATGATGTGATAACCCCAAAGTGAAGAAATAATGAGTTCTTTCTATATCGAAATATCGGTTGAAAAATTCATAGGAAAATTTCGGATCGCCTTGGTCGAGAATGTGGAGAAGAACCAAAAGCAGAATGGTTCCAAATCTCAAAACTAAGAAGGAATGTCGCCTACTACTAAAATCCAAGTTTTTTGCAATGATTCGTTCTTCTATGCAAGAAGAAGACACAAAGAAGTTTGGATCCAAAAAAAAGTATGCTTAGGCAGCTTATTTCGATGAGCACAATGAGAATGAAGAGGAATTTTTATCATTTCAAATCCCTATTCTTATCGAAGAGAAGGAACGAGAAAAACCGAAATATTCATATTCTGCTCAAACAAAAAATCCTATAGTTTACAACTCTTCTTTATATAGTAATTCGACCTATTGCTCTGAATCCCCCATAAGTTTCCTATGAAACAAAAAAAAGAAAGAATAAAAAAGAAAAGAATCGAACTACCTACTCATTATTAGGAGGTGAATCATAGAACACCAAAAGCGTTGGTATCTTATGGACCTAACATAGGTCACATCCCTCACGACATAAGATTGAAAGATCCAAACCTTCTTCTTCGGAGTGAAACGGACGTGGCCAAAACATATAAAGATCCGCGTGAGTCGCTCATAAGGGACATATCTATCCGGATAGAGGATAGTCTAGATCGATTCATAGATAGATCTCTCCATATAGAAAGGTATCTTCGTGGATAGAGATAAAGATAGGGATCTATCTAGATCTTGAATCACTATTTCCATTTTTTTTTCTTGATTACGATTGATTGTGTAGGTCCCGAACGGGTTTTTGAGGGCGTAAGTCTAGAGGGAGGGGTGAATAGACTTCGAAAACTTTTTGTGCAGATCGGTGTGATGGCGATTAGCTTTGATCGAGTGCAAGTGAATCATTTGAGGTGATAACCAACTTACTAATCGCTCAAGGCAGATCGATTCGGTAACTATCGGTTTAAGCGATGTGTGCGGAAGATTAAGTTTTACCCGTGAAAAACTAGTTTTTATAAATCGATTCCAAAGTTAGTGTTTTAACGGTTGATGAAGTGTCAAGCTTGATCGGATCGAAGCTTGGTGCTAATGATCTCAACTTAGAATATGTATGTGCTTTAAAGGTTTTGTGCAATTGTGTAGACAGGTTAATCAAAGCGGTAAAGGCACACAAGATTTATAGTGGTTCGGACAAACCCGGTCCTACGCCCACTCTTCCCTATCACAGGGCACCAACTTAACCAACTGGACTTAGTTTTATGTGTTAGTCCAACACAAGACAATCGACAGATATTTAAGGAGTTCTCACTCAACCGATCCCGTAAATCGAGAACTAGAAACCCTAGTGCGAATCTTGCTAAACAACTTAACCTAACTTGGGTTTGGATAAGATTGTTTTGGTTTCAACTATGAAATCTTTTTTTCTAGTGTTTAAGGTAGCCTATCGGCCTAGATGACAAGATTTCTATGCTAAGAACTTATGGGATGAACACTTAATATAATAATCTTCTTAATCGTGTTCTTCGTATGCGGAAACTGTAATTGCTTGAGCTTCTTGATTGTTCGGTGTTTCCGTGTTCTCACTCAAGTGTGATCCCATATTTATAGACCTTGAAATCAAAGAGCCGTTGGAGAGCAATTTGAATTTCGGCTATATTAAATGAGTTTTTGAGGATTGATGTGGCGTCTTGAGAACGGCATGGCGAAAAAGCGTGAACTTGTATTTTATAGCCGTTAGAGAGAGCAACATCAAATCCCTTAATTGTCGGCTCGATCATCGTGTCTTGTTCTTATTGGTTAACAGACGACTTTTTCGGTGTTGTTCTTCCAACTAAGGTTTACATTCTTCTTGTTCGGATCATCGACGTATGATTAGGTGAAACATCGGTTTTTCTGGTGGTGAATTCGTCGGTCGAAGAATCGATCGGTCTACCGATGGAGTCTTCGGTGCGGTTGACTTAGCTTCAACTAGCGGACTCTACCGATGTAGGTCTTCCGGTCTAATCTTCCGGAAGTCATCGATCTTCAAGTATTTCGAGTTTGAGCTTTATGACTTCAAATTTGAGATATGTCGACTAGATCGGATCGATCGATCTTCGTTCTTCTCTAGCATTCGCCCTGTCGGATATCACCGTTCTTTGGATCTTCAGATTCGACTTATACATATTGAGGTTCCCCTCAATATGTGACCTATCTATTACATCGGTTGTTCTATACTGGTAATTATCATTTGGTATTCTATAATCGGTAATATAAACATCATACCTAATGTGTCCGATCGATCCTATTACATGTGTTTTTCGAACTTTTATCAAAACTATAAATTTCCCAACAATTTCCCCTTTTTTTGATAAAACCAAAACACGAGAGAAACCAAAACACAGTTGATAAATATAGAACAAGAAAAAGAGCACATAATCGTAAGACAATGAGATTTTGTCTTAGGATCGTAAAATAAACTTTTCTCATTAGATATGTCGATTACATGTTACATCGAGAAAAGTTTGAATTTAAAAGCGGTGATCCCGAGAAGTCTTTCGATTCTTCACTCTTTAGGCTTGTATCCTTCTCGCATCTCTCTTTGATCTTGAGGTACGTTGAAAATCGATATAGTTTCCATTTGACATCATTGGTCCGCCGAGGATCGATTATATGCGTTTTTTTCAGGATGTCAAAGTAGAATCTACGAAAATGCCATCTGTCAAATGAGCCATCTGCCTTCTTCGAGTAATCCAACGGATCATACTCTTGGTGAGATATTTTTACATTGATAAGTTTGGCCTCATTTTCCGGATACTTCGTAAAAACTGGATATTTATTTTCTAACCGGTTGAGGAATTCATCATCCGGAGATTCTTCTCGTGGAACAAGATTAAGGACAAAAGCATCCGAAGCCATTCACTTACGATCTTGTTCCATTCCTCAAACCTCTTAGCATGTGCGTAGTTTTTGGAATGATCTCATCAACTCTTCTTTGGCCATTTGAGGTTCCGCATACAGATTTTCCGGCCTTTCCTTTCTTCGCTCTCGATCCGAATTTTTTTTCTTGATTTTACGCCTCTGTCAATTTTTTTACGCCCTTCTTTCTTCTTCGCTTTTTTGGTCTCTTCAAAGAATCTGCTCTTTGGGCGAGTTTCTCGGCCGATTTCTTATCGGCTCGTGTCCGCTATTTGCAGGCTTCTTGTGACTATTTTAGTCCGAGTGGAATTTGGAACAGTTGTGATGTCCCAAAGACCAAGCAGCTAGCCTACCTTTTGTGATGTCCCGGCACCCGCAGCAGCCTACCATTTGTGATGTCCCAAAGACCCGCAATGACTACCTTTCTTGCCTTTGACTTTTCAATCTTTTCAGAGACTTCGTTAAAAAGAGATCCAGATGGTCTAGTCTTTGTCCATAGGCTTCAACTGGTATCAATTAGGTCTTGTTGTTACGATCATGTCGGGTTGGTTTCTCACTCCGTCCTTCCCCCCTTTTTGGTTTGATCAAAAAGAGCTGTGAGGTGGGAAGTTAGGGATCCAAAATCGACCGATATTGCCCTGTTGAGATCGCAGCGAGATAAACCTCGAACTTGAGCGGTTAGATGTTTAACCTTCGAGATCATTTCGGTCTTGACAGATTCCATGGCAAGAGAGAGTGTAAAAATCGGTTTGTCAAGTTTTTCTCTTCATCAATTCGAGCTTTTCGGTGAGCATCGAAAAAAAAACTTGTTGTTGATCCTTTGAATCGGCTTGTCATCAACGGATTTTATAAGTTCGGGGAACACGGTGGTCACAGTTTGGGAGAACCGATCTTTGATAGGCTGCAATCTGAGGGAAATAGCCAATTCCCTTTGATGTTATTTCTTTGAGGCCAATCGCCTCGATCGGCTATCACTCCCTCAACTTCTTCTTTCGGGAGATCTTTGAGACAAGATCGATCTCTGAAGTTGATCGTGATGATGTGAGATGTTGGAATGTTTTGCGTCACTTGATCGATTTCGGTTGTTTGTGCCTCGGTGGTTGGTCATGAAGCTGCGACACAGTTCCACTATCATCAGCAGCTCCTATATCCTTCATTGTAGCATCTGCTTGGGAGCTTCTTGAGCGATCTCGATTCGCCTTGTTGATCAACCCGGCTTCTGTGGATCAGAGCTTTGATAGATTCAGTAGTTATCAGCTCAGCTGGTGATCCTACTTTAGCAGATTTCCTCATATCGAAATCAAAATCTGCAAACTCATCAGCACCGCCCATTTGTTCAATAATCATTATAAAATCTGAGAAGCTTTTTAATCTGAGATCTCTCCAGGTGAGGATCTCCATAACTTCTTCTCTAATAGCAGGATGGGCGACCAGTTCTGGATACATCTCATCAATTTCTCGTTCGATTTGCATTCTGACCATTTTCCCTGTGATGGTCTTTGATGATCTAGACTCAGGAATTGTCTGTCCAGATTCCGGTTGATGAGATGTGGAGGGTTCTCGTGGTGCTTGAGTAGGCGGAAGTTATCTGATTGGCTCGACTGCAGAGGTTCCTTTGTGGAGGCAAGTGCGCTGGTTCCCACAATGTAAGGTTCTGGTTCATGGCTGTTGTAGTTCCAGTTCATGAACCGATGTAGTTTCGAGTTCATGGGCGGTGGAAGAGTAGGAGAGACATGCTCGAGACCATTAGTATGAGTGGTGAATCATTTCGAGCCGGAGGAGAAGGAGATCGTTCGTCTCGTGCTTCTTCCTCGAGAATGGTGGCGAGCTCTCGGCTTGAGAAGCCCTGCTGTCGATTTTTTTTTTCACCGATTTTTGTGGTGCAACAGATCGATCTGGCGCTCTTTCTTCATCGACTCATCTTCTAGCATCGAGTCATGGAGGCTTGCTTCGCCTTCTTGCCTCTTCTCCGGACCTTCACCGATTTTCTTTTTCTTCTTACGGGGGGGGCATCGGGTGTAGACGAAGTTGCTTCCTTGCTTTTTCCCTTCTTCGTCTTTGGGGGAGTTGGCGATATCATCGTCCGGTGGCCCAAATATGGCTAAAGTCGTGGAGAGGAATGCCTTGTAGGACTTGATCCATTACATTTCCCATCCGGCATTTGGCATTTTGTCTTGTAGGATAACCGCAACCTTGTTGAGATTATCGATCCTCTTCGAGATAGACCGCCTCCACTCATCAACTCCAAATTTATCATGTTCTTGGAGTAGAATGGCCTTTAGGAACCCATGTCAATTGATGTTCTTGGCTTCATCAATTATTGCTGACCATCTTTGTCATGAGTTTGGTGATGTAAGAGCATTTTTAATTTGAATGAAATACCCATAATTGTTTTTGACAAAATGTCAAACAACAATCGGTATTTCCTCTTGAGCATTGGCCTGACAAAGCCTGACGTATGATGTTTGTCAGCCTCTCTGATGAGCTCGTTTCTGATCAGCTCATCTTGATTCTCCCTGTAGTGAGCAGGCGAGATTCGTCCTTTTGGTAGGCTGAACAGACGAGTTATATCCTCATTCGTCAGTCTGATCTCTTCTCCGTGATTTGTCGAATGTAGTTCTTCTCGAGCAGCATCAGATCCACCCTTAAATTCCTTTTAATTCGAGGGCTTCTGTTGGTCCCTTAAAAAACCCATGAAATGCGAAAAACGTGTAATGCATATAAAAAAAGGGGTGAGGGCAGAGTGATTCATTTTTTTTTTTTTTTAAGAACGATGTGTGTTTTGCCTATAATCAAATGCATATGGCAAGTAAGAAACAAAAAAAGAAAAGAACACACGATTTTATAGTGGTTGAGTCCAACTCCTACATCCACTCTTCCCTATCATCGGGGCACCTACTTAACCAACCGGACTTAGTTTAACGTGTTAGTCCAACACCCAACAGAGATGTTTACCGAGTTCACACTCAAACGGGACTTATCACCCTCACGGGATTGCTTATAGATGTTTAATGAGTTCACACTCAAACGGGACTTATCTCCCTCACGGGATTACCTACCCTCCCTTTCGCGATTCTGCTAGATGTTTACTGAAGTTCACACTCACCTACAAACTTATCCTATCAAACCGATTTGGGTAAGGTTTGTTTGGTTTCAACTAGGTTGAGATTTTCCCTTACATTTGTTTAGCCTCAATGCTAAGGATGGGAAAATCTCTCTAAGCTAGGATATAACATTTGTGCTTAGATCTAGGGTAGAACACTTTTGAATATATGTGTGTATTTTTGCTCGTGTTCTATGAATGGAGTTGCTTGAATATTTGGTTTTAATTTCACTTTGCAGATCCTCCATTATCTTCTTTTTGAAGATAGTGCAATGTATTTATAGTGTGGATTTGAATATTACCGATTTGGAGAGTAATATTCAAATCCATACTAATAATCTTCCACTTTTTTCTTTGTCCTTTTTTCTTTGTTGTTGTTTGCGGCTTTATGTCACATCCATATATGTTGTTATCTTCTTATTGATCGATTTGCTTTTTGTGTGTCTAACGGATCCGATCATTTCGCCGGACATCGTTCATCGCTTCGATTTCGTCGCTTCGATCCGGTCCATTGAAATCGATCAGTAGATTTCGGTGTCTTTGAAATCACTTTGTTCATCAAGTTCAAAACACTTGTTCATCGGTTCGATTTCAGATCAGATTCGATCAGATTAAATCGATATCAAGATAAATGATTCGATTCAGATGTCTGGTGATCGATCTGATCTGGTGATCGATCGATGCCTGGTGATCGATATTGCCTGGTGATCCGTTTCAACTGGTGACTGATTCTGCACGGTGATCTGATATCTTTACCGTGATCGATCTTTGCCGCGGTGATCGATATCGAAGATGGTGACTGATCAGACGGTGATCCGATATCAAGACCTGGTGATCGATCTTCGCGATGGTGATCGATCTTCGCCATAATTGATTCGATCTGACAATGGTGATCTAATCTCGCATGGTGATCGATCTTTCGATTTCTTCTTCTTCTTCTTCTTCTTAACTTGTTTTTCGTTCCCCCTCAACTTGTTATCGTATATTAATTTAAATAACACAAGTTGATAATGTTTTCGCATAATTTATCAAAACTAAAAATATCCCAATGACTTCATCTTGCATCCTTTGGATTGCGTTGAGCAAAGACAATATTTCTCAAGTCCCGCTTTCTTGAAATTTCCTCTACTTCCATTGATTAGGATCCTTTGTAACCCCAAATTATGCGAACTTGTCCTCGACAATCCTTAATGTCGATTCAAGATAATTGCACATTATTTTACCCATACCGTGAGTGATCATCTCTGAGATAAGATAGATTCGGTTAAAATTGTGCATAAATACTAAGAATATCACATATCACGGAAACCAAGAAACAATAAAGCATAATGAGGATATCAACGATTGACAAAATCTTTAAGATCAATGGTTTTAAAAGAATGATTCATCAAATAATCGAAATTACCAGATTCTCGTTTTTGGATTTGAGACTTAAGAAAAACACTTTGAATTGCAGAGAAATAATCTGGAGAGTTTTCGAAGAAAATAAAACGCAAGTTTGTGATTTGGAAAACTCTGGTAGGGTTTTTGATGAACCTTATAAAGATGAGGAGGAAACAAAAGACAAGATTTGGAAGATCAACCGTTTGAAAAGATTAAACGATCCGTATTAAGCGGTTTTGATCGAATGGTTGGAAAAGGTACGCATTGAAAACCTTTTGGATTTAAAAGCTCATTTTGTAGCAATTAATACATGTACTTACGTCCGCATTAAATGATTTGCGGGGAATACGTCACCACGTAATGCGTCACAAAGTATGGCAAATAAAAACAAATAAGATCCGATAAATAAGCAAATAACAAAGGAAAAGAAAAGGCGATCCGGTTGGTCGATATAGTAATTAGTCAATACCACTTGAAGTTGATTCCACTTGTTGATCTTAGTTTTTCGCCTAAACCTTATAATTTCCCAACGGTTCTTTTCAACCGATCTGTTTCATTTTGTGTCCGATTTTCCTTCCGATCCTCCTCGATCGGTTGAAGTTCCCCTTCAAACCGATATTTACATTTTCTCATAGACCGATATATCCGATTTGTTGAGGTTTCAAGTTCAACCGATCTTCCTTATCGATCGGGCCAGTATGTAATCGATTTTTGGTTGACCTAATCTGATTCTTCTCGAGATCAAGCCAATTCTTGGGATAAGTGTTACCGCCAAAACTTAGTCTATAATAGTAGTCTCTATTCCTAAGTTGGCGCGATTTGACATCGTAATTATAAATCAGATATCTTGATATGTCAATCCGTAGTAAATTTATCCAATTATCGATCGCGTGATTTCTACATTTGTCCTTGTGATGCAAATTTCTCTAAAAGGCTTTTTGAAATCAAATTTGCATTTGCACCCTTGCTTGTCCTCTATAAATTGGACCAATGTTTTACACAACATAACCCATTCACCATACTTATCTTCTTTGTAAAAAAACATGCATTCGGTGAACCCTTATTTCGGTGAAACTTAGGCAAACACCTTTACCCCTTTTTCAATGATTTGACTTTTCTCAAATCAACCCTGTGTGTCCCTTATCACTTTGTTTTTTGTCGTCATCAAA
Source organism: Stenogyne calaminthoides (assembly GCA_037126765.1). Taxonomy (NCBI): domain Eukaryota; kingdom Viridiplantae; phylum Streptophyta; class Magnoliopsida; order Lamiales; family Lamiaceae; genus Stenogyne; species Stenogyne calaminthoides. The sequence goes on from JBBCBC010000224.1 coordinate 36,144, forward strand.
GATTTCACATACAATTGTTGCTAAGCTTCTCTACCACCACAATGGCGGATCTCTTTGTCATGAATCGAGAAGACACTTCTCCTAACCGTATGCACCTTGTGTGTCTATCGTTATGACGTAACTAGCATCAATAGACTCATTTCGATATAAAACATGAGTTTTATATACGGTCTTGATTAGACAACGGTGATCTTCAGATATCAACTCAATTTTTACATGTAGCACATGTGCCCATAAGGTCTTTGAACCAAACTCTTCGCACGTGTGCTCCATTTAACATTTGGAGAGTCCATTGACTTCGTGTCTAAGGGCTCCCGGCTTAGAAATCCTATCAACGCCGCTCTCGCTCAATCGGGTTTTAGCTTCAAACTAAGCGGCTTTAGGATTACTTTAAAGCCTCTCTCACCCCTTGTTAAGTGGGGAAAATGAGAGCATCGATTTAAAATCTCTCTCTCTCCCGCACTTCTTGGGTTAGGATCGGGGTTTAGGGTTATAGGTTTAGGGTTTTCGGTTATGACTTATGTATTGACCTCCCCGGGTCCTTTGTACTTGTAACTTGTAATGTAATCGACCTTCGGTCTTTATCAATGAAAAGTTCTATTATTCCATTGTTGTGTAAAATTCTCGCTTTCTTATGCGATTGTAGGCTTTAATCTGTGAATCTTGCTTGTTGAATATCAGCTAAATCGACTTACAAAGATGTAAAATAACCCAACCGATTTAATCAGATATTCCTTTTAAATTGAGCGTTTCCTTTAATCGATAAACCTTAACCGATCGGTTCCTTTAATCGATAACTCGTAAATCGAATACCCACTAAGCTCTAGATTATCATCGATGGGTAAAATAAACCAAGGTTTCTTGTCCCCTTCAGATACTTAAGAATCCGCTTAGTCAACAGGTGGGTGGCTTTGCATTGGATTTGCACGAAATCGCACATATACACCTTTCGCAAAAGCGTGATATCCGGGTCCGCCTTGCTAATCGGGTATAGTAGAGATCCAATGAGAGCCCAATATTCTTTTCGATTTGTTTTACGACCATCCTCATCTGGATCCATCTTGAATCCATCATCATAGGAATTTTGGCTTTTTTGCAATTTTGAACTCCAAACTTAGCCAATAAATTCTAGTGTACTTTGCTTGGCGAGATGAATATCCTTCGTGACTTTGCTTCACCTCGAGACCCGGAAAAGTAATTCATCCGTCCCATCATGGACATCTCGAACTTCCCTTGGATCGCTTTTTTGAATCTTTCACGTAGACTCTTGCTAGGAGATCTCAAGATGATGTCGCCCACGAGATCTGAACCATCGAATATCTTCTCCATCTTCTATTCTCGAATAAGGTTACATCCCTTTGTTCCTTTAGTGAACCCCATCGATCGATCAAGAACCGGGAGAGTGTATCATACCAAGCTCGAGAAGCTTGTTTTCGAGGCCATAAAGAGCTTTTCTTAAGCGGTACACTTGGTTGTTCTTTTTGAAGCCCGGAGGTTGTTCGACATAAACTTCCTCGCTAGTACCCCGTTTAAAAATGCACTCTTTCGTCCATCCGATACACGGTGAACCCTCTATGGGAAGCATATGCGTAAACAACCGAATGGCTTCTAAGCGGCGCGGGTGCAAAGGTCTCGTCATAATCAATTCCTTTGATTGTGAATACCCCTTAGCAACAAGTCTTGCCTTATTTCGGTGATGACATTTTTTCATCATCTCTTGTTCTTGAAAACCCACCCGTGCCAATTACGTCTTGATGATTTGGTCCATCTACCGGTTCCCAAACTTGATTTCTGTCGAACTATTTCACTTCTTTCTGCATGGCTAGAATCCGACTTGCGTCTTGTAGAGCTTCCTCTATTGTTGTTGGTTCCTTCATAGACAAATAACAGCAATACATGGCACTTTCACCAATCGATGTCTAGTTTTAACTTTATCGGATGGGTCTCCGATGATCGATCGGTTGGATGATTTGGTTATCCGTGTCCTTCATTCGATTTGCGTCGGTTTGGAGAACATCATCCATTTTCGATAAAGGTTCATTACTAGCGGTCGGGAGTGGTGCAAAATTATGATCCACTTGATAAGAATATGTCTCGGTGATGTTGGACTCATCATGTGTCGATGTCTCATTCGTGGGAACTTCAGTGTTCCCCGAACCGGATGGTTCGGTTGATCTTATCTCAATCAGATCGGCTTCTTCATCGACGATTTTTCGTACCTTAGGATCTGAATGATCACGGTGAATCATTAGATCTGAAATGTATACCGTTACGGTTTCGATTCTTTTTCCTTGATCATTAGTGATCCATTTTCCGAAAGCATCAGTCTTTGGTTGATCAGTACATCTTGTTCTCGAGGCGATTTCTCTTGTTAGGAAGATGCTTCATCAAAGACTAAATGGGGTGTTTCTTCCACAAGTAGGGTTAAATGCATTTGTAAACCCCGAAAGCCTTGCTAGATGAGGAATATCCTAAGAATATACCCTCATCGACTTGGCCTCAAAAGTCTTCAACCCGATTCTTCCCATTGTTGTGTATGAAACACTTTACACCAAAAAACATGGAAGTAAGAAACACGAGGTTTTTCGTCCTTCCACAGTTCATAGGGTGTTTTGTAGTGAGCCTTAGTCGGAAGACATCATTACGAGTATGACATGCAAAGTGTTGATTGCTTTACGCCCTTGAAACGGCTTGGTATTGCATGTTCAAATTTAACATCGTGAAAGCGAACTTTTTTGAGAGTTCTGTTCTTCGTTTCGCTACTCCATTTTGTTGTGGCGTCCTTTGCGGTGATGTTTCATGTTGTATACCAAACTTAGAGCAAAAATCAATAATAAAAGAGTTCGTAAATTTCAGACCTTTATCCGATCCGATTTTTACTACACCGACACCCTTCTCATTTTGTAATCTTTTTTAGCAAAACTCGGGTATCTTCATTGTCGTCTCATTCTTCTTATGTAAGAATATAACCTGTAAACTTGGAATAGTCATCCATGATTACCAGAGTATATTTCGTCCGTTGAGACCGACCGGTGTAATCGGTCCAAATAGATCCATATGAAGTACCGCAGATCTTTGGATCTTTGGTCCGGAATTCCCTTGAATGAAGCTTTGACTTTTTCCTTCCGACATGCAAGACATGTCCGATCCTTTGAAAATACTTCATTCGGAAGTCCTTCCACTAGAGACATCCTTGCTATCTTATTAAGAGTTTTAAAGTTGGATGGCTCATTCTTTTTTGTGCGAGCCAACCGCTACTTTTGGAACTCTTGACAATCGGGCATGCATTTCTTGGGCAACCTGTTCCATCGGTTTGTGTAGATCGTCCCTTTCCTTGAACCAGTTAGCAAAAAATCATTGAGTGGCTCGATTCTTGATAGTGCATTGGTCGATCGAGAACTCAACACTTGAATCCGTTATCACGTAATTGTGAAACCGATAATATGTTGTGCTTCGGACCTTCGACATCTGAGACTCGGTTATTTGTACATCATCATTCTCTAAGGTTAGAATCCTTTGGTATAACCAAAGTTATCATCACCGAAGAGTACACGCGGCCTTTTCGTTTCTATGTAAGAGCCGAGGAGATGTTTGCTTTCAAATCATGTGCCTTGAGCATCCACTATCGATGTACCCGGATAGTTGCTTGCACACCTCCTTTGTTGGGCGGACCACGCGATCCCTGCTGACCCAAATCGGGCTTTAGGTACCCTTTTGGATTGGGTCCCGAGGGGTTAGGATTAGTTTTGGGGATCCATACAAAAGCGAGCACTTCTATTGTGATCGGTTAGATCGAAGGCCCTGATTTGTCTCCCATACCTATCAACATAATCATCGTCTCTTTATATGCTTTTCGATTAGTATGATTATTAGTGTGAACCTTGGATGACTTAGAAGACTTGGGATTTATCTTTTTCTTTTGTCTTCTTTTCATCGATTGTGGTTCAGTGCGCTGACCCTAGATTTCGATTATAGGGTAGGTACGATCGCTACCATCAAAAGATTCATATCTTTTAAGCATAGGTGGTTTTTGCGGTTTACGAAGCATGCTTATTAGGCGGTGACCTTGATTAGGTATCGATTAGACTTCCCTTTTACGGGTTGTCTTTTTCGATTCTCGATCTGTTGATCTGAGTTGAGGTCTCTTTAAGAACGGGTTCTTCGGTTGATTCTCTACCGATGCTTTTACCAGTTGGGGTCCATTTTGTTCCCCTTACGGTTAGGCACCTACCTTACTGCTCAACCGGTCTTTTTTTCCTTATTAGATACATGTTTGGCTTTTGGTGTATCTTTTTTAAAACTCGTCGATTACACCTTTTTGAGATGAATCGGTAGGGGCTTTTGAGGATGTGGAAGGGTTCTCATACCCAAGTCCCTTCTTGTTAATCGTTGTTCGAAAAATAGGTGTTCATGTCTTGAGCGGTTTTAGATGATTTTGTAAAAACCTCTATTTTCTTACGCAGATTATCCTCGAGATGATTTTAGACTTTCATGCTTCGGAATAGCTTGTTAATTGCTAGTCGATCTTTGATCTCGCTTCTCCGATCGAAGCTTTAACTTTCGTAATTTTAAATTCCTCGGTTGCCTTCCGGCGGTTTCAAACCGATTTATGTTCGAGAGGCTTTCTTCGAGATCATTCTCTTTAGCAAAGGCGATTATTTACGGTCCTCGGCTTGTCATTTTCAACTTCCACTATAGCATAAGTGTCTCTTTGCATTGGAGAGATCCTCAAGCAATTGCTTTCGGAGTAGAGTTCTTGGTCAATCTCCCGGCGGGTGTGCTAATGATAGCGGTGTAAAGCGAACAAAGCGAGTTTGGAGGTTACCTCAGTTGGTCCTCCTTGGCCATCGAGCGAGATCTCATCATCATCAAGAGAATATCGGATCTTCATTTCCGCCAAAGTCAAAGCCTTCTACGATCGGATAGAAATCTTCTCTGAGAGGAGTATCCGAGAATCCTCGGAGAGGCGGAATCTGAATTGTCGATTCTAATGTGTCAACAACCATGGCTTTTTACGTCCTGTACCGTTGCTCTCTTCGTTCCTCTTTTCTTCCCTTTCTCTTGGCGTCAGTGCAGGCGGTCTGCGTTGTAGTGACTGGCTTCTCCTGAATGAAGCACGCGCTCCTTGATCCTTTGAACCTTTTCTTCGGGTGAATCACTCGTTTGTATGATCTATCGGTGATTTTCCTTTCGATAGTAGTCGAGAGCTTCTTTCATGCGATTGGTTATCTCTTCTCTCATCATTTAGATTATCTCTTTTCCTTTCATCTCTCGTGATCTCTCCGATCATCGATTGGTTCTTTCGAGATCCGTTATGCGATCTCCTATCTCTTCCTCGGCTATGTTGATAATCTTTATAGAATCTTTGATACTTACCCGGTTGAGTATTTGATTTCTCTAGTTTCTCGGTAAGCGAGCGATCTGCTCACCGACTTATGATGTTTCCAATGGGTTCATTGGTCTTCAATCTCTTTCTTTGGTTGCCTTAAAAGCAACCGATTTGGAAGTTGAGGCTTCAGGCGGGCACCTCATCTTCATTTGCTTGTCTCTCTCAATTAAATCGAACTCGTGAGCTTTAAGGCTCAAGAACAAGCTACTTGGCTTCATTTTTGAAATGCCTTGGCAATCCTTGATTCTAGTGACCTTCATGTCCCATTTCTTGGTGAGAGACCTTAAAATTTTGTAGTTGATATCTTTATCGGACATCTCTTCCAAGTTCTCGAAGCTTGTTTATTGACATTGTAATCCTTCCATCGAGTTCGTTGATGGTTTTAGATTTGGCAAAGACATCTTGGTTTTTCGAACTTTACGGTTAAACTGCAGACGAGACATTTGTCTTTTATCTGGTCATTTCCCTCGATATTTTCAGCTAGAGTATCCCACATTGCTTTCGCAAATTTGAGATACTTAACCTTTTCCTTGGTGACCTTATCCATTGTTTTTCATGATAATATGCCTTGCGATAGTATCTAGAGTATGCGATTTCCTTTCCTCTCTTGCATCCATCAATTTGGGCTTTTTTCGCACAAGACTTCCGGGGCAAAAATCCGGATCTCCTCCAACCGCAGGGTTGTCGTAATATATGATGATGGGTCCTCTTTCGATGACTTCCATCATTACGCCACTAATCGAACCTAGATGGTTGGACATATATATGGCCCAATCAGATACTCATCGATTGAGAACTTGGCAGATCATGATACATACCGAGGTGTTATCCATGTCGAGTGTTTTTGGAAAATGAATGAGTTTTAAGAAGGTTTTTCAAGATCGGTTCGATCGACCACAAAGATTCTTCCTCAAGAATCGATGATACACAAAGTCAATGGTGCAGAGAACCAACCGCTCGATACCACTTTGTAGGTCCCGAACGGTTTTTTTGTGAGGGCGTAAGTCTAGAGGGAGGGTGAATAGACTTACGAAAACTTTTTTGTGCAGATCGGTGTGATGGCGATTAACTTTGATCAGAGTCGCGAGTGAATCGGTTTGGTGATAACCAACTTACTAATCGCTGAAAGGCGGTCGATTCGATAACTATCAGTTTAAGCGATATGTCGGAAGCTTAAGTTTTACCCGTGAAAAACCGGTTTTTATAAATCGATTCCAAAGTTAGTGTTTTAACCAGTTGGTGAAGTGTCGAAGCTTGATCGATCGAAGCTTGGTGCTAGTGATCTCAACTTAGAATATGTATGCTTTAAAGGTTGTGTGCAATTGCGGTAGACAGTTAATCAAAGCGGTAAAGGCACACAAGATTTATAGTGGTTCGGACAAACCAGATCCCACGCCCACTCTTCCCTATCACAAGGGGCACCAACTTAACCAACTGGACTTAGTTTTATGTGTTAGTCCAACACAAGACAATCGACAGATATTTAAGGAGTTCTCACTCAACCGATCCCGTAAAAATCTAACTAGAAACCCTAGTCCGAATCTTGCTAAACAACTTAACCTAACTTGGGTTTGGATAAGATTGTTTTTGGTTCCAACTATGAAATCTTTTCTAGTGTTTAAGGTAGCCTATCGCCTAGATGAAAAGATTTCTATGCTAAGAACTTATGGGATGAACACTTAATATAATAATCTTCTTGATCGTGTTCTTCATGCGAAAAACGGTAATTGCTTGAGCTTCTTGATTGTTCGGTGTTTAGTGTTCTCACTCAAGTGTGATCCCATATTTATAGACCTTGAAATCAAAGAGCCATTGGAGAGCAATTTGAATTTCAAAGCTATATTAGGTAGGTTTGCAGGATTGATATGGATTTGTTTGAGAACGGCGGGCCATAAAAAGCGTGAACTTGTATTTTATAGCCGTTAGAGAGAAAAAGATCAAATCCCTTAATTGGCGGCTCGATCATACGTGTCTTGTTCTTATTGGTTAATGAGCGACTTTTTCGGTTGTTGTTCTTCCAACTAAGGTTGACATTCTTCTTGTTCGGATCATCGACGATGATTAGGTGAAACATCGGCCACTGGTGAGCTGATTTGATCGAAATGTGAATCGATCGATTCTACTGATGGAGTTTTTTTTCGTGCGATTGACTTAGCTTCAACTAGCGGACTCTACCGATGTAGGTCTTCGGGTCCGATCTTCCGGAAGTCATCCGATCTTCAAGTATTCCGAAGTTTGAGCTTTATGACTTGGTGAGATATCGACTAGATCGGATCGATCCGATCTTCTCGTTCTTCTCAAAGATTCGCCCGGATTGATATCACCGTTCTTTGGATCTTGATTCGACTTATACATATTGAGGTTCCCCTCAATATGTGACCTATCTATTACATCGGTTGTTCTATACAAGAATTATCAATCGGTATTCTATAATCAGTAATATAAACATCGATCACCTAATGTGTGTCCGACCGGGTCCTATTACATGTGTTTTCGAACTTTTATCAAAACTATAAATTTCCCAACAGATTGCCCTTTTTACCACAAGTTTTAAATCTTAATGCAGGGCTTAGGGTCGGAGCGTAGGCGAAGCGAAAGCAGAGCCCCAGAAACAGTGGAAGCCCATCATAAAGCAAATCGACTAGAAGTAGAAGAAGATCGCTGGCCCGCGAGAACGCTTGACCTCTCGGGAAACATGGTCCATTTTTTTTCTTTTTATTTTTGATTTTTTGTGGCTAGGTTTAGTAAAGAGCAGAGGAGATCGATACATTTTAAACAAGAAGATGTTGGTCCCGGTGCAAAATGAGTCTTTGCGTGTACGGGGGGGAATACATGTGTTCGGTGTTTTTAAAACTTTTCTCATCGAGGTGACTTTTGTTGGGATTATCTTCGAAAAGTATGCTTTTTACTTTGTATAATCTAAACTGAATTTTCGGACTTATTTCTTGAAATAAATTGTTTATCGATGCTTTAAATATGATTGAATGTTATATATATTTCTTTGCATAACTGTTCAATAATTCAGACGTGTTACATCAGAGTTAATTTAGTGATACCGAGATCGAGAAGATTAAATTAATGGTCCTTGTAACTATAAGTACGTCATTCATTTACCTAGATGGAAATGAACAACCATCGCGAAAGGTTGAGGTGTAAGGCTCAGATTGGTTTGTCTTGACCAAGAGATTACACTAGTGCATGATCGATATTTGAATAGGACTCCACAGGAGGATAAATTCTTGAACCGAACAAGGAAGAATTAGACCTCGGTGGTTCGTTGTTTCTTAACCTTCGTCCCTTAAATAGGATCACGTGGGATTGGTAACTATTTCTTTGACTTATCATGGGTAGCGAATCGAGAGAGATTCAATACTTTTTATCTTGGGCAATATTATTGGTCACATGTGATTGCTAAGATTTAATACGAAGAATCGGTGCAGAAACGCTTGTTTGATTTGCCCCCTTGGGAGGTTCATAAGTTTTATCATACCAAATCTTGCAAGTGGAATTAGTTTAGGTATGGATAATAATGTTGAATCGTTCTCGACCAAGGACAAAAGATATTAATTAACGGAAAGCTATTTTGGTGGCTTGAATTAATTAATGGGCTAGATAATCTTAAACACGGGGAAATAATGACGGGAGCCATATTGACCGTAATATGGGTTAAGATGGATAGTGCAATATTAATTATGTAGTGGGATTAATTAATATTTATGGGCTTGAATTATATTGTGGCTCAATATTAGATATTCAAGATCCATTAGAAGGTCCAATCTTAATTCTCCTAAAGGCCCCCCGAGTAGCCCAACATATAGTCCAATAACCTGAAAAAGGTGATTAAAATAAAATAAATATTGTTGCTTATATTTCCTCATTATTTTGAAAATTATGGATAAAAGAGGGAGAAAGATTTTCTTTGAATTTTGTTATGGAATGAAGATATGTATTCTTGGAATACAAGATTATCTCATTAAATTCAAGAAATCTCCCACTTGGTTATTCATTAAGTATTCGAAATTTTTGGAAAATAGAGGGCAAGAAAGATTTTCTTGATTTTCTTGAAAAGATATTATGGAAGATATGTATTTCTTGAAATACAAGAATATCTCATAAATTCAAGAAGATCCAAATCTTGGATTCTTGCACAACTCATTTTTTTTCGAAAATTCCATAAAGAAAAGAGGTGGATTTTTGTGGAATATTTTAATTATGGGAAAAAGAATATATGGGATATATTCAAGATTTCTTGGTGACCAAGAAAAGTCTTTTTCCCACATTGAAAATTCACTAAATTTTCTTGCTCCTCCTCTCCTATAAATAGGGATGATTAGTTCATTCTCAAGTACAATTCCATGTCTTTGGAAATATTAGCAAATCCACATACGTGGTGCAACAAAGTTTATTTTTTCCTTTTGTTAATTGTTCGCGAAAGTATCCTTCCACCGGATTGTCGAGCAAGGGCTAAGGGAATACTTGGGAAGTCCTTTTGGTTAGTCCGTCCGACCAAGTCATCGCCATCCGAGAGAGGTACGTTCACGTAAACCCGTAGATTCCGTCGCGAGGTTTTACGTGGCTTTTTATATGCATGATATGTTGTTGCAATTATTATTTGAATTAATATAGGATTAATTCATGCTAGTAATAATTAATGAATTAAATTTGTATTTAAATATTCACCCCGAATAGATCTGTGGCAACTCATTCCCCAACAATCGTATCGAGCCATTTGTTTTGACTCAATTTTTTAAATTGTAATTTAATTCGTGGACATTAAATTTGAAATTGGATAGTAGAACTGTTAGATCTATTTTGCGGTATCCAATTGTCATGGATTTTAATGTTTTATTTTGCATGCATATAAAACCGTGGTTTTTTAATTCGATTCGATTCGGATTTGTTTTGCCTCATGAGAAAATCCACGAGTAGACTAGATTTGTTTGATTTGATCAATGTAATAGACTAGTCTAGATCTAGGTTTATTTATTTTTTGTAAATAAATTGTAATAGGATCGGAACGAAGAGATGAAGAATTAAAGGATTTAAAATCGTAATCAGCGAGAAATGGCGGCGGCGCCACATGGCAGGCCATGGGCGCGAGGGGTGACAGGCGGAAAGCCATGAGGGTGAGGGGTCAAGCCGACGGACGCAACGCCCAAGCCCGACGGCGGACGGGCGGCGGACAGGCGAGAGGAGACGCGAAGGCGCCGAGGTCGCGGGCGAGAAGCGGAGGCGGGCGATGCGGCGAATGGCAGGATGGCATGGACGCTGCACGACGACTTCGCCGCCGAGGATCGCCGACTCGCTAATCGCCGCCGAGCCGAGCCGAGGCCAAGGCAATGGTGGTCCCGCCAGCGGTGCCGAGGTCGCTTAGGGTCGGTTCTAGTCCCAAGCGGCCGCCGGATCTGGGCGTGCATCCCGATTGAAGTTGCTTGGCGTGGCGGTTCGAGATTTAAGTATTTTTTCGAGACGAACAAGTGGGAGAAATTCGAGACGTGTTTCTTCAAGATCAAGCCGAGAAAAATCAAACCATGACAATTGGATAATTTTTGCCCAATATGTTTTTTTTTTTCATTATGCTTGATTTTATTTGTGCTATCTTATGCTTTATTTAATTTGTTTAAATGTGTTTGCATGAGGGTTGCCAAATTGAAAAATCTCAACTTCAAAATTACTAAGTATGTTTTAAATAATTAATTGACAATTTTATTCGGATAATAAAATTGAATTAATTTTGACCTCCATGATTTATTTATTTGTGAATTCTTTTGGAGAAATTCCCCAACGGGATTCGGTCAAAAGATAGGTTTCACATGAATGAATTCCAAACAGATGATTGTGGGTTATTACTAGTAATATTTATTTATGACCTCCCAACGAGGCTCGATCAAAGTTTAAATAGTAATCCCGTATTTAATCATGGTTATTACTTAGGTATAAAATTGATATGCATATACTTCTCAAGTCCCCTGTCAATTTTATATTGGTCAAGTGGGAGCCAACTATTAACTGGATATTAAGGGTTTGTGGGATTCTTTTGTTTGTAACCCGCTTTGAATGTGTTTAAATAATGACCCACCCAACGTGGCTTATTTAAACTGCTTTTGAGATGTTGGTGATGCATGTTCATATTTTTTTTTTGAGATTTTAAATATGATGAAATGTGATCGAACCTTGTGATATACTTGTGCTATTGCATATAGTTGTTTATTTCAGTTCAGCATGTCGTTACCTTTTAATCCACTGTTATTATACTTAAAGTCAATACAATATGTATGGAAACTATATTGATTGGAAAATTATAATTGTCCTAACGCATAAAAGCACAAGTGGATTTTGACACACAAAAAAATCGAGATGAGCCAACCGACGAGTCAAAAACACGGGACTTTTCGTCGGATCACCTCATAGAGATGTCGTCATGAAAATGGTGGAGGAAAAACCCGTAAGGGATTACGTCCTCAAAATAGATGGCCCATCCGAACAAACTTGAGATTTCGAAAAGCAGATTATGATCCGGAGACTCAGATGAATTTGGTACTTCATTCTCACCGTAAAGGTTTTTGAGCATTTTGGCCTCGCTAGCTAATTTGTTGCAAACTTTTGGACTCAAGCAGAAATGATGATAAGGCACCAAACTTAAGCTTTTGATTCAAGCAAGTGGTCCGTCTTCATCTTCTAGGCCAAGGGTAGGCAAGATAAAGAAGAGGACCAAAGGCCATAAGCAATAAAACTCAAATGTTGCCAAGGGCAATGGTAAAATGAGGAATGCTCGTTGAGTCAAGGAAAATCCAAAGAGGAAGTGCTTAAGTCTGCGGTGAGAGAGGACAATGGAGGTTTCACTGCTCCAACCCCAAAAGGGACGGAAAGAAAGGTAATTCTCACACACTAGTTGTTGAAACTTGTTTAGAGGCGATACTTCTCATTCGTGGGTGGTTGATACGAGATCCACTAATCATGTTGGCTTCACGGGTTCTAAATGATCCCAAGAACTTAGTGGGAGTGAGATCCTCATCACACCGGGTAACGTTATTTAAAGTAGAAGACATTGCAATGCTACATAAGTGGCATATATTGCAATGCTACGATAGTAACGATTATTGCAATACTACGCAAGTAGCGCACATTGCAAAGCTACATGAGTGGCGATTAAAGCAAATGGGAGAAGTGCACCTATCTTTTGAAGATAAAGTTTTTTGAGATTATCTTTATGTTCCCAGTTTTTAGAAAGAATTCACTTTCGGTTTCTAAAATTCGATTAAAGGACACTAAGTTTCTTCTAATAAGAATGACATCATTTTTGAAATGATGAGTGTACTGTTATGGGACATTGATAGAAGATCTCTATACAATTAATTGTGCACACCACTCACTTAAATGTATCCAATAACACATCAACTCAAGCTTCCGAGAAAAGAAAACGTTCATCGACGTGAACGAGACACTTCTTTTGGCATCTAAGATTAGGTCATATAAATCCAAAGAGGATCCAAAGGTTGGTGAAAGATGGTTCATGGAGCGTCTCCAAGTTGAATCGATTCCAACCTCGCGAATCATGTTTGGAGGGTAATATGACCAAGATGGCATTTGGAGCCAAGGGAATGGGGCTAAAGAAGTGTTAGAGATCGTTCACATAGATGTATGTAGTCAAATGTCAACCAAAGCAAGAGGAGGTTATGAGTAATTTTATTGATGATTACTCAAGGTACATTTTCCTTATGAAGCATGAATCGAGACCTTTGAGAAATTCTAGAGAATTTAAGGCTCAAGCAGAGAATCATATGGAAAAACGATCAAGTCTCTACGATCCGATCGTGGAAGCGAATACTCAAATGATGAGTTTTTTTTGAACTACTTATCCGATGAAGGGATTGTATCCCACTCATCAAGACTTTAACCCCTCAACAAAACGGGGTTTGCAGAGCGAAAGCAATGTAATTCTTTTGGAAATGGTTAGATCAATGATGAGTTATACGGATCTTCCCGAAGTCGCTCTGGGGTCATGCCTTGAAAAACAAATGACTTACATTTCGAACTTGGTGCTATCCAAATCGGTTCCCAAAACTCCAAAGAATTGTGGACGGGCGCAAGTCAAGTATGAGACACATGAGAACTTTGGGGTGTCAAACTACGTGTTGGACAAGGAAATCGGTAAATGGATCCTCGATCGTAATTAAGGTCGTTTTATAGGATACCCGAGGGAACAAAAAGGGTGAATGTTCTATAGTTCCAAAGATCAAAAGGTGGACATCCGCGACCCACTTTAGATTTTGGAAGAAAACTATAGAACCAAAGAAAACCTGAAGTGAGATTACCTTAAATGAGCTTAGAGGGCAAACCTCAAAGTCCGATCGGACTAGATGATATACCAAACAATACGTTTTTCACTGGAGAGCCTCGTTATAGTGGGAGGGTTGTTAGACAACCCGAGAGATTCATGGGAATGGGAGAGTCCTCGGACTTGATTCAGGAATCGACCCATGGACATATAACGAGGCACTCCAAGATAAGGATGCATTTTCTTGGCAAATAGCAATGAAAGCCAAAAGTGGGTTCTATGTTTCATAGTAGAGTGTGGGGAGCTAGTCGAACCACTTAATGGGGTCAAACCCATTGGATATAAGTGGGTATATAAGAGGAAAAGAGAATCGGACGGGAAGGTTGAAACCTTTTAAAGCAAGACTAATGGCTAAAGGTTATACTCAGAAAGAAAGGGATCGACATGAGGAAACTTTTTTTTCACCCATAGCCATGCTTAAGTCAATCCGTATTCTCTTATCGATTGTCATGCATTTTTCGACTTCAAACTGGCAAATGGATATCAAGATGACTTTCCTTAACGGAAGTCTTGATAAAGAGATCCATATGCAACAACCCCTAGTTTTCATTGAAACGGGCCAAGAACACCCGTTTGTAAAAGCTCAAGAGGTCCATTTACGGACTCAAACAGCATCCGTAACTTGGAACCAAAGTTTTGATCATGTTATAAAGTCTTATGGGTTTTGATCAAAATGAGTTTGAAAGTTGTGTGTATAAAAAACGCATTTCGAATCAGCATTGGTATTCTTAAGTATTGACGTAGATCACATTGTGATCATCGGGAACGATTTGAAGGTGTGATCGGGACGTAAGGGCATGGTTTTCAAAAAGGTTTGATATGAAAGACTTAGGGAAAACCGGACACATCCTTGGGATCAAGATCACAAGAAAAGGATGGTCGGGTTATCGCAAGTTTCTTACATAGACACCGGTTTTGAAACAATTCAAAGATGCAAGATTCCAAGAAAGGATTCAGACCTTTTCGGACTTGGAATCCATCTATCCAAGAAAATGTCCCTAAGACGAAAAAAAGAAGATAGATGACGTGAAAGGCATTCCTTGTGCTTCTACCAGAGTAAAACCTTATGTATGCAATGTCGTAGACGAGACCGGATATATGCTTTGTCGCAGCATGGTAGCAAGATATCGAGTAACCCAGGAAAGTTTAATCGATTTACGCTTAAAACATTCTCAAGTGTCCGAAAAGAACTCGGGATAGAATGTTGATTTATCATCCGATACTCCAATCCCCATCGGCCACACGGACTCGGATTTCCAATCGATTTAGATTCCGTAAATTATCCGCCTTTAGTTAGTGTGTTTCCATTTGGGAAGTGTAGCCATCAAATGGACGAGTGTGAAGCGTAAATGCATCACCGACTCAACCATGGGACTCGGGTAAGTAGTGCAGAAAAAAGTTGAAAGAACCGATTGGGCTCTAGATCTTCTTAGTGGACTTGGATGGTGTTTCAATTTATCTAGCAATATCGCTAGGGGCGCTTGCAAATTCAAGAGAACCAAGAGTCCACGAAGTCAAACAAACACATTAAAGGAAAGACATCTTATACGAGAAATCGTTAAGAGAGGAGATATAGATGTGGCAAAGATAGCGCCCGAGGACGACCTTAGCAGATCCATTCACAAAGCGCCCTCTCAATACATTCGAAAAGACATGTGAGTGGAATGGGTGTCAAGACCGTTGCCAATCCGCTTTGAGTATAAGTGGGAGAAATTATTAGGTTCGTGTAGGTGACATTAGATGTCACGGACTACTCGAGACGTGTTGTAGTATACTTAAAAGCAGATTTTGAGTATAAGTGGGAGATTGTTGGGATTATCTTGAAAAGTATGCTTTTTACTTTGTATAATCGAAAACCTAATTTTCGGACTTATTTATTTGAAATAAATTGTTTATCATCGATGCTTTAAATATGATTGAATGTTATATATATTTATTGCATAACTGCTCAATAATTGTGACGTGTTACATCAGAAGTTAATTTAGTGATACAAGATCACGTAAGATTAAATTAATGCCCCTTGTAACTATAAGCACGCCTATTCATTTACCTAGATGGAAATGAACAACCATCGCGAAAGGTTGAGGTGTAAGGCTCGGATTGGTTTGTCTTGACCAAGAGATTACACTAGTGCATGACCGATGAAGTTGAATAGGACCTACAGGAGGATAAATTCTTCTAATCAACAAGGAAGAATTAGACCTCAATTGGTTCGTTGTTTCTTAACCTTCATTCCCTTAAATAGGATGGGATTGGTAACTATTTCTTTGACTTATCATGGGTAGCTTAATCGAGAGAGATTCAATACTTTTTTATCTTGGGCAATATTATTGGTCACATGTGATTGCTAAGATTTAATACTTAAGAATCGTGTAAGTAAGCACGCTTGTTTGATTTGCCCCCTTGGGAGGTTCATAAGTTTTATCATACCAAATCTTGCAAGTGGAATTAGTTTCCCAGATGGATAATAATGTTGAATCGATTCCACGACCAAGGACAAAAGATATTAATTAACGGAAAGCTATTTCAAAAAGGGTTTGAATTAATTAATGGGCTAGATAATCTTAAACACGGGAAATATTGACCGGGGAGCCATATTGACCGTAATATGGGTTAAGATGGATAGTGCAATATTAATTATGTAGTGGGATTAATTAATATTTATGGGCTTGAATTATATTGTGGCTCAATATTAGATATTCAAGATCCATTAGAAGGTCCAATCTTAATTCTCCTAAAGGCCCCCCGAGTAGCCCAAAACATATAGTCCAATAACCGAAAAAGGTGATTAAAATAAAATAAATATTGTTGCTTTATATTTCCTCATTATTTTTGAAAATTATGGATAAAAGAGGGAGAAAGATTTTCTTTTGAATTTTGTTATGGAATGAAGATATGTATTCTTGGAATACAAGATTATCTCATTAAATTCAAGAAATCTCCCACTTGGTTATTCATTAAGTATTTTCTAAATTTTTGGAAAATAGAGGGCAAGAAAGATTTTCTTGATTTTCTTGAAAAGATATTATGGAAGATATGTATTTTTTGAAATACAAGAATATCTCATAAATTCAAGAAGATCCAAATCTTGGATTCTTGCACAACTCATTTTTTCGAAAATTCCATAAAGAAAGAGGAGGTGGATTTTTGTGGAATATTTTAATTATGGGAAAAAAGAATATATGGGATATATTCAAGATTTCTTGGTGACCAAGAAAAGTCTTTTTTTCCCACATTGAAAATTCACTAAATTTTCGTGCTCCTCCTCTCCTATAAATAGGGATGATTAGTTCATTCTCAAGTACAATTCCATGTGGCCGGAAATATTAGCAAATCCACATACGTGGTGCAACAAAGTTTATTTTTTTCCTTTTGTTAATTGTTCATGCAGTATCCTTCCACCGGATTGTCGAAAGCAAGGGCTAAGGGAATACTTGGGAAGTCCTTTTGGTTAGTCCGTCCGATCAAGTCACCGCCATCCCGAGAGGTAATACGCTCACGTAAACCCGTAGATTCCGCATGTCGTGGGTTTTACGTGGCTTTTTATATGCATGATATGTTGTTGCAATTATTATTTGAATTAATATAGGATTAATTCATGCTAGTAATAATTAATGAATTAAATTTGTATTTAAATATTCACCCTAATAGATTCAGGTAACTCATTCCCCAACAAGCTTGGGTCGTTGTCCGATGATTTGGTTCTCGAGAAGCACAAATCCCCTCTCGAGTCAAAGTCTATCCGAGACAAGTGATCCTCGAAAGTCGCTTTTCAGATACCTCGAGATAATCCCAATCGAAGTCCCGAAGCCAGAGATCCTGAGTTGCTTGGATCGATAACTAACTTAATGAACCTCGTAAGAGTAAGTTCGGTTTGGTAACTATCTGTTCTAGCTACTTAGATGTCTTGGAATGGTTGGCCCTTAGTTTATACTGCTTTTAAGCTTTTCTTCAAAAAACCTTCCTTTAATGGAATAATGATTAGGTCTGTGATTCAATTTATATGCAACTTTCGGTGGATTGATTCCAACTGAAATATCATTGAAAATATGCTTTCAAGACAAAGTAATGCAACAGATAAATCAAGCAAAATAGAAATCAAAGAACACAACAAATTATAGTGGTTCGAGACTCAAGCTCCTACGTCCACTCTCCCCGATCTTTTTCGAGAGAAATTCACTAATCACTTCCTAAGGATTTTCGACTACCTCTGTAGTTTTCTAACCTTTCTAATTTTGAGCTTTTTTCGACTACCTCAGAGTTTACTAACTCAAAACTCACACAAGCTTTCTGTCTATCCAAGATAGATTACTCACTTCTTCTCTAGAGCTTTCTGACTACCTCAATGTAGTTTACTTACTCTTTACAACTCCAATCTCACCAACAATCACACTCAAACTACCTTACAAAGGGTTTGGGGTTTCTTGGTTGGTTTCAACTCAGATGAGATATCCTTTACAATAAAGAACAATGCAAAGGCTAGGATATCTCGACTAAGCTTTGATATATCTTATCAAGCTAGGCTTAGTGGAATGAGCTCTCTTCGATTTAAAGCACTTGGGAAATTCTCGGTTTTTCGAAAGTGCTTCAACTTGCAATAATAAGTTTGAGCTCTTGAGTTGCTTTACAAATTTCCGTAACCTTTCAATGTAGAAGGTCACAAGTATTTATAGGCATACACCAAGGTCACTCTTGAAAAACTATCCGTTGGAGAGATAGCTTCGTGAGTTTCCTCTTATGGTGTGTGAGAAATGGCTATATTTAGGGTTTGACACTCCCTAACACGTTTTAGGCAATAGCCTTTCATGTAGCTTCGGTCTTCACTTTTTGCAATCCGGAACTTAGTACTTCCGACATCTTTTTCATTTGACCTATCATTTGTCGATTAGATGGCATGCGTCTTTGTCTTCCTCTTTTTTACTTTTGTCTCCGGTTTAAAGGTAGACAATTCAACGGCTCTTTTGGTTACAATCTCCGAGTTGATATAACCTTAACAACACTTTGTCTTAGTTCCTTTTTATCTGCATTTTAATGTCTTGGGCAATATCTATTTTTCTAAGGAATCGCGATCTTTCAAGATTGAATCCTTCCGGATAGATATTTTGATGCCTCGGGACATTGGGTTTATCTTGAGCATTGATGCATTCTTTGAGTCTTGATAATTCTTTGTTCCTTGATATTCTTGATCTTTAGTTCTTCAATCTTAAATAAGCCGTGTCTTACGAGTCTTCGGGTCTTACGTGGTCTTGACGTCTTTTGAGTCTTCACGGATATCTTGACCGATATCTAGAGTCTTCATCTTTGAGTCTTGGTTCTTTAGTTTCACATCGAGTCTTGAAGATCTCGGTTTCATCTTGAGTCTTGATATCTCGATTTCTGCTTGAGTCTTGAGAAACTTGAGTTTCATCTTTGAAACTTCGGTTTCTTGAAACTTCTTGAGTTCTTCGTAATCTTTGGATCCTAACTCGATCTATATCTCACGACTATACATTTTGCGATAACATCCTAAATACTCTAAAAATTGAATCGACTCAACTATCAAGATTATCCCGAACATGTCATACTCGGGGGTTTTGGGATCTAATCAAAATCATATCTTTATTAAATTCATCTCCCAACAATTTTTTTGATGATGCCAAAACCTATCTTGTTACACACATTAACCTATACTGTGTTTTGGGTTTATCCTATTACAAGATTAGTTATATCTCCCAACAATTTCCATACAGAGAATCTCTCAACAATTTTTTTAGTAATGAATCTCTCAAAGGATTCATCACCAGATACTTAATTTCTCAACAATTAATCTAGAGACAATCATTCGCATATATCAAAAATTAAAAGACATGTAAATAAGATAATGAGATATTATCTTTTCGAGCGTAAATGATAAGTTTTCATTGATGATAGGTAGACCGTTACAAGTTACAATGAATCTTATCTTAACAAAATCAAAAAGACAAAAAAGATAAAGGATTACATGAATCTTCCGAGTCTTCATCTTCTCGAGTCTTCATTTGCTCTTCGTTCAACTCTTGATTCGGCTCTTGATTTCGCTCTTCCACCTCATCGCTAGGGACTTCAAGGTTGAACATTCCGTAATATCTTCTTTTTTGGGTTCATCTCTCTCTTTGATGATATCGATTGTTCCCCGTCAGACCCTAACTAAGTGCCAGATCGAAGTGATTTTCGAGAAATGGCTTTCTCATTTACACATCCATTCTCCACTGGGAGGAGGGTACACGATGGACCAAGGGCGGTTATCTCGTGACCTTTCCTTCATCCGCAAGATTTATCCATCCTTGAAGATATTTAGGATAGAAGGTCGAGGAGATAGTCGATGAAAGCCCTCATTCGGATCCGAGCTCTCCCTCTCCATTCTCTAAGTACATCATAGTAGAAACCGAAGGTTCTCTTGATTTCTTCCCATGCATCGTTGAGATAGACCGGCATCCATTTGTCAACATGCGCCATTTATGTGTTTAGTTGTTGGGGAATGAGTTGCATGATCTATTCGTATTAATATTTAAATACAAATTTAATTCATTAATTATTACTAGCATGAATTAATCCTATATTAATTCAAATAATAATTGCAACAACATATCATGCATATAAAAAGCCACGTAAAACCCACGATGCGGAATCTACGGGTTTACGTGGAACGCATCTCTCGGGATGGCAAAGTGGCTTTGGTCGGACGGACTAACCAAAAGGACTTCCCAAGTATTCCCTTAGCCCTTGCTCGACAATCCGGTGGAAGGATACTCATGAACAATTAACAAAAGGAAAAAATAAACTTTGTTGCACCACTTATGTGGATTTGCTAATATTTCCAAAGACATGGAATTGTACTTGGGAATGAACTAATCATCCCCTATTTATAAGAGGGAGGGTGGTCGAAATTTTAGTGATATTTCAATGTGGGAAAAGACTTTTCTTGGTCACCAAGAAATCTTGAATATATCCTTTATTTTTTTCCCATAATTAAAATATTCCACAAAAAAAATCCCACCTCCTCAATATATGGAATTTTCGAAAATCAAGAGTGCAAGATTTCAAGATTTGGATCTTCTTGAATTTATGAGATATTCTTGTATTTCAAGAAATACATATCTTCTATAATATCTTTTCAAGAAAATCAAGAAAATCTTTCTTGCCCTCTATTTTCAAAAAAAATTTTCAAATATCCCTTTTGAATAACCAAGTGGGGAGATTTCTTGAATTTAATGAGATAACCTTGTATTCCAAGAATACATATCTTAATTCCATAACAAAATTCAAAGAAAATCTTTCTCCCAACTTCATCCATAATTTTTGAAAATTTCAAGGAAAATTAAGCAACAATATTTATTTTATTTTAATCATCTTTTTTCAGTTATTGGACTATTTGTTGGGCTACTCGGGGGCCTTTATGAGAATTAAGATTGGACCTTCTAATGGATCTTGAATATCTAATATTGAGCCACAATATAATTCAAGCCCATAAATATTAATTAATCCCACTACATAATTAATATCAGACTATCCATCTTAACCCATATTACGGTCAATATGGCTCCCGGTCATTATTTCCCGTGTTTAAGATTATTTAGCCCATTAATTAATTCAAGCCACTAAAATAGCTTTCCGTTAATTAATATCTTTTGTCCTTGGTCGAGGAACGGTTCAACATTATTATCCATACCTAAACTAATTCCACTTGCAAGATTTGGTATGATAAAACTTATGAACTTCCCAAGGGGGCAAATCAAGCAAGCGATTTGCACACGATTCTTCAGATAAATCTTAGCAATCACATGTGACCAATAATATTGCCCAAGATAAAAAGTATTGAATCTCTCCGATTCGCTACCCATGATAAGTCAAAGCAATAGTTACCAATCCCACGTGATCCTATTTAAGGGACTAAGATTAAGAAACAACGAACCACCGAGGTCTAATTCTTCCTTGTTTAGTTCTCAAGAATTTATCCTCCCCAGAGGGTCCTATTCAACAAGATCACCATGCACTAGTGTAATCTCTTGGTCAAGACAAACCAATCGAGCCTTACACCTCAACCTTTCATGGCGATGGTTGTTCATTTCCATCTAGGTCATGAATGGCGACTTTTTTAGTTACAAGGGACCTGTTAATTTAATCTTCGTGATCCGTATCACTAAATTAACTACAAATGTAACACGCATTTAATTATTGAACAGCTTATGCAAAGAAATATATGTAACATTCAATCATATTTAAAGCATCAATGATAAACAATTTATTTCAAGAATAAGTCCGAAATTAGGGGCCGATTATACAAAGTAAAAAGCATACTTTTCATTATAATCCCAACAATCTCCCATTTATACTCAAAGTCCGCTTTTTAAGTATACTACAACATGTCTTGAGTAGTCCGTGACATCTAATGTCACCAACACGATCCTAATAATTTCTCCCACTTATACTCAAAGCAGATTAGCAACGGTCTTGACACCCATTCCACTCACATGTCTCTAATGTATTCAGAGGCAGACTCTTTGTGAATGGATCTACTAGTCGCCCTCAGATGCTATCTTTGCCACATCTATATCTCCTCTCTTAACGATTTTCGTATAAGATGTATTTCCTTTAATGTGTTTGTTTAACTCGTGGACTCTTGGTTTCTTGAATTTGCAATCGCCCCTAGCAGAGATATTAGACAGATTCGTAACACCATCCAAGTCCACTAAGAAGATCTAGAGCCCAATCGGTTCTTTTCACCGCTTCACAAGCAAACTACTTACCCGACTTCCATGGTTGAGTTAGTGATGCATTTGCTTCACACTCGTCCATTTGATGGCTACACTTCCCAAATAGAAACACACTAACCGAGGCGAGATAATTTATGGAATCTAAGTCCGATTGGAAAACCGAGTCCGTAGCCGATGGGGATTAGAGTATCGATCGATAAATCAACATTCTATTCCGAAGTTCTTTTCGGATACTTCGTAATGTTTTTAATTGTCGTCCAATGCGCTTTTCCCGGGTTACTTTGATATCTTGGTACCATGCCTTTACAAAGCAGATATCCGGCCTCGCATACAAAGAAAGGCATACATAAGGTTTAAACAAATAGAAGCACAAAGAATACATTTCATGTCATCTATCTCCTTTTTCGTCTTAGGGGACATTTTCTTGGATAGATGGATTCCAAGTCGGAATGGTACGAATACTTTCTTGGAATCTTGCATGTGAATCGTTTCAAAACCAAAGATCTATGTATGAAACTTGCGATAACCCGATCATCCTTTTCTTGCGATCTTGAGTGATCTTGATCCCAAGGATGTGTCCCGCTTTCCCTAAGTCCTTCATATCAAACTGCTTTTGAAAGCCATGCCCTTACGTCGACAACACCTTCACATCGCTCCCGATGATCGTAATGTCATCTACGATAGTACTAAGAATACCAATGTAGTTCCGACACACTTTTTTATACACACAACTTTCAAAACTCATTTTGATCAAACCCATAAGACTTTATAACATGATCAAAACATTGGTTCCAAGCTCGATGCCCTGTTTGAGTCCGTAAATGGACTTCTTGAGCTTACAAACAAGATGTTCTTGGCCCTGTTTCAATGAAACCTTGGGGTTGTTGCATATAGATCTCTTCATCAAGACTTCCGTTAAGGAAAGCCGCCTCTTGACATCCATTTGCCGATTTCAAAGTTGATATATGCAGAAGAATCGATAAGAGAATACGGATGGACTTAAGCATGGCTACGGGCAAAAAAGTTTCCTCATAATCAATCCCTTCTTTCTCGAAAGTATAACCTTTCCCCACTAGTCTTGCTTTTAAAGGTTTCAACCTTCCCGTCCCGGCCCTTCTTTTCCTCTTATATACCCACTTGCATCCAATGGGTTTGACCTCATTAATTGGTTCGACTAGCTCCCACACTCTATTATGAAACATAGAACCCATTTCAAATTTTCATTGTTGTTTGCCAAGAATCAGATCCTTATCTTGGAGTGCCTCGTCATATGTCCATGGGTCCGATTCGACTTGTCTCGAATCAAGGCCGAGGACTCTCCTATTCCCATGAATATCTGGTCGCTTCTAACAACCCTCCCACTATGACGAGGCTCCTGCCAGAAAAACGTATCATTTGGTATATCATCTAGACAGTTTGGTAACCGAGGTTTGCCTTCTAAGCTCATTTAAGGTAATCTCACTCCGGGTTTTTTTGGTTCATATAGTCTTCTTCCAAAAATCTAAAGTGGGTGCCGATGACCACCTTTTGATCTTGGGACTATAGAACATACACCCTTTTGTTCCTCGGGGTATCCTACAAAACAAATTTTAATTCCGACGAGGATCCAATTTATCGGCTTCCTTGTCCAACGTAGGCCGGACACCCCAAATTCTCATGTGTCTCATACCAGGCTTGCGCCCGCCCACAATTCTTTGGGAGTTTTGGGAATCGATTTGGATAACACCAAGTTCGTAATGTAAGTCATTGTTTTCAAGGCATAACCCCGTAACGACTTCGGGAAGATCCGCATAACTCATCATTGATCTAACCATTTCCAAAATAATTAGGGTTTTTTCGCTCTGCAACCCCGCTTTTGTTGAGGGGTTCCGGTGCAAAAAGGAGTCGATACAATCCCTTCATTAGATAAGTAGTTCAAAAACTCATTGTCGAGGTAATCGCCTCCACGATCGATCGTAGAGACTTGATACGTTTTTCCTTATGATTCTTCTGTTTGAGCCTTTAAATTCTTAGAATTTCTCAAAGGGCCTGGGATTCATGCTTCATAAGGAAATGTGACCGCATTCTTGAGTAATCATCAATAAAATTACTCATAACCTCCTCTTGCTTTGGTTGACATTGACTACATACATCTATGTGAACGATCTCTAACACTTCTTTAGCCCCATTCCCTTGGCTCCAAATGCCATCTTGGTCATATCACCTCCAAACATGATTCGCAGGGTTGAATCGATTCAACTTGGAGACACTCCAAAGGAACCATCTTTCACCAACCTTTGGATCCTCTTTGGATTTATATGACCTAATATTAGATGACAAAGAAGTATTTCGTTTCACGCTTTCTTTTTGTCGTAAATAGTTGATGTGTAATAGGATGCATTTCATTGAGTGGTGTGTGCTAATTAATTGTATAGAGATTTTCTATCAATGTCCCGTAACAGTACACTCATCATTTCAAAAATGATGTCATTCTTATTAGAAGAAACTTAGTGTCCTTTAATCGAATTTTAGAAACCGAAAGTGAATTCTTTTCTAAAAATCGGGAACATAAAGATAATCTCAAAAAAAACTTTATCTTCAAAAGATAGGTGCACTTCTCCCCATCGCTTTTAATCGCCACTCATGTAGCATTGCAATGTCGCTACTTTATGTAGTATTGCAATAATCGTTATTATCGAAGATTGCAATATATGCCACTTACGAAGCATTGCAATGTCTTCTACTTTAAATAACGTTGCCCGGTGTGATGAGGATCTCACTCCCACTAAGTTGCCGGATCATTTAGAACCCGTGAAGCCAACATGATTAGTGGATCTCATATCAACCACCCATGAATGAGAAGTATACGCCGCTAAACAAGTTTCAACAACTAGTGCGTGAGAATTACCTTTTCCTTCCGCCCCTTTTTTGGGGTTGGAACAGTAAAACCTCCATTGTCCTTTCTTACCGCAGCCTTAAGCACTTCCTCTTTAGATTTTCCTTGACACAACAAGCATTCCTCATCTTACCGCCTCATTTTTCTTGACAACATTTGAGTTTTATTGCTTATGGCCTTTGGTCCTCTTCTTTATCTTGCCTACCCTTGGCCTAGAAGATGAAGACGGACCACTTGCCATCAAAGCTTGAGTTTGGTGCCTTATCATCATTTCCACGAGACCAAAAGCTTGCAACAAATTAGTTAGTTTGGCCAAAATGCTCAAAAACTTTTTAAGGCAGAGAGAGTGAAGTACCAAATTCATCCGAATCTCCAGATCATAATCAGACTCGGAATCTCAAGTTTGTTCGGGATGGGCCATCTATTTTGAGGACGTAATCCCTTACGGGTTTGCCCTCCACCTTTTTTCAAATGATTTACATCTCTCTCAAGGTGATCCGACGAGTCCCGTATGTTTTGACTCATCGGTTGGCTCATCCGATTTTGGTGTCAAAAATCCACTTGTGCTTTTGTGCGCTTAGGACAATTATAATTTTCCAATCAATATAGTTTCCATATAGTATTGACTTTTAAGTATAATAACAAAGGATTAAAAAGTAACGATATGTCGAATCAAATAAACAACTATATGCAAAAGCACAAGCATATCACAAGATTCGATCACATGCCATCATATTTAAAATCTCAAAAAAAAAATATGAACATGCATCAACAAACATCTCAAAACAGTTTTAAATAAGCCACGGGGTGGGTCATTATTTAAACACATTCAAGGTGTTACAAACAAGAACAATTATAAACCTTTAATATCCAGATTAATAGTTGGCTCCCACTTGACCAATATAAAGTTGACAGGACTTCGGGAAGTATATGCATATCAATTTTATACCTAAGTAATAACCATGATTAAATACAGATTACTATTTCACTTTGATCGAGCCTCGTGGGAGGGTCATCGCCGCCACTAGTAATAACCCACAATCATTCGTTTGGAATTCATTCATGTGAAAGCTATCTTTTGACCGTCCGTGGGGGAATTTCTCCAAAAGAATTCACAAATAAATAAATCATGGAGGTCAAAAATTAATTCAATTTTATTATCCTAATAAAATTGTCAATTAATTATTTAAACATACTTAGTAATTTTGAAGTTGAGATTTTTCCATTTGGCAACCCTCATGCAAAACACATTTAAACAAATTAAATAAAGCATAAGATAACACAAAAAAAAGCAAAAAACAGTAAAAAATAAACATATTGGGCACAAATTATCCAATTGTCATGGTTTGATTTTTCTTGGCTTGATCTTGAAGAAACACGCCTCGAATTTCTCCCACTCGTTTGTCTCGAAAAAATACTTCATCTCGAACCGCCACGCAAGCGGCTCATGGCCGGGATGCACGTCCGCGATCCGGCCCGGCCACGGGTTTGGGATGCCTCGGCAACTTCGGCACCGCCCGTGACCCACGCCCTTGCCGGTGCCTCGGCACGCCTCGGCGAAATCGGCGATTCTTGGTAAGCGTCTTGGCGCATCAGCCGCTGTACTTCGCCGCCTCCCACCTCGCCCGCGTCCGGGCGGCGCTGCGTTACGCGCCCCATCCGCTCGACTGGGCGCGCACAAGCCCGTCTTGTTGCCCTCGTAAATCTCGCTTTCGGCCCAGCCTGCGCCTGCGCCCATGCGTGCCAATAGCGGCGCCGCGCCCTACGCGGGTTACGGATTTCGTCCTTTAATTCTTCTTCTCTTAGTTTCGATCCGTTACAATTTATTTACAAAAAAATAAATAAACCTAGATCTAGACTAGTCTATTACATTAATCAAATCAAACAAATCCTAGTCTACTCGTGGATTTTCTCACGAGGCAAAAAAACAAATCCGAACTAATCAATTAAAAAACCACGTTTATATGCATGCAAAAATAAAACATTAAAATCCATGACAATTGGATACTGCAAAAAAAGATCTAATGCTTCTACTATCCAATTTCAAATTTAATGTCCACTTAATTAAATTACAATTTAAAAAATTCATGGTCAAACAAAGGGCTCGATACCCGCTTGTTGGGAAATGAGTTGCACATATCTATTCGGGTGAATATTTAAATACAAATTTAATTCATTAATTATTACTAGCATGAATTAATCCTATATTAATTCAAATAATAATTGCAACAACATATCATGATATAAAAAGTCACGTAAAACCCACG
This sequence comes from Stenogyne calaminthoides, assembly GCA_037126765.1. Lineage (NCBI taxonomy): Eukaryota > Viridiplantae > Streptophyta > Magnoliopsida > Lamiales > Lamiaceae > Stenogyne > Stenogyne calaminthoides. The sequence continues at coordinate 63,746 of JBBCBC010000224.1, forward strand.
ATGCGGAATCTACTAAGTTTACGTGAACGCATTCTCCTGGACGGCAAAGTGGCTTTGGTCGGACAGACTAACCAAAAGGACTTCCCAAGTATTCCTTAGCCCTTGCTCGACAATCCGTGGAAGGATACCGCGAACAATTAACGAAAAGGAAAAAATAAACTTTGTTGCACCACTTATGTGGATTTGCTAATATTTTCAAAGACATGGAATTGTACTTGGGAATGAACTAATCATCCCCTATTTATAAGAGGGAGGGTGTTCGAAATTTTAGTGATATTTCAATGTGGGAAAAGACTTTTCTTGGTCACCAAGAAATCTTGAATATATCCCTTTATATTCTTTTTTTTCCCATAATTAAAATATTCCACAAAAAATTCCACCTCCTCAATATATGGAATTTTCGAAAATCAAGAGTGCAAGATTTCAAGATTTGGATCTTCTTGAATTTATGAGATATTCTTGTATTTCAAGAAATACATATCTTCCATAATATCTTTTCAAGAAAATCTTTCTTGCCTCTATTTTCAAAAAATTTCTAAATATCCCTTTTGAATAACCAAGTGGGAGATTTCTTGAATTTAATGAGATAACCTTGTATTCCAAGAATACATATCTTCATTCCATAACAAAATTCAAAGAAAATCTTTCTCCCAACTTCATCCATAATTTTTTAAAATTTCAAGGAAAATAAGCAACAATATTTATTTTATTTTAATCACCTTTTTTCGCTTATTGGACTATTTGTTGGGCTACCAGTATGCCTTTAGGAGAATTATGATTGGACCTTCTAATGGATCTTGAATATCTAATATTGAGCCACAATATAATTCAAGCCCATAAATATTAATTAATCCCACTACATAATTAATATTGCACTATCCATCTTAACCCATATTATAGTCAATATGGCTCCGGTCATTATTTTCGTGTTTAAGATTATTTAGCCCATTAATTAATTCAAGCCATTGAAATAGCTTTCCGTTAATTAATATCTTTTGTCTTGGTCGAGGAACGGTTCAACATTATTATCCATACCGAAACTAATTCCACTTGCAAGATTTGGTATGATAAAACTTATGAACCTCCCAAGGGGCAAATCAAGCAAGCTTACTTGCATTACGATTCTTTTTCAGATAAATCTTAGCAATCACATGTGACCAATAATATTGCCCAAGATAAAAAGTATTGAATCTCTCCCGATTCGCTACCCATGATAAGTCAAAGCAATAGTTATCAATCCCACGTGATCCTATTTAAGGGACTTAAGATTAACAAACAACTAACCACCGAGGTCTAATTCTTTCTTGTTCGATTCAAGAATTTATCCTCCCCAGAGGTCCTATTCAACAAGATCACCATGCACTAGTGTAATCTCTTGGTCAAGACAAACCAATCTCGAGCCTTACACCTCAACCTTTCGCGATGGTTGTTCATTTCCATCTAGGTCGTGAATGGCGTGCATTTTTAGTTACATAAGGGATCGTTAATTTAATCTTCGTGATCCGTATCACTAAATTAATCGCAGCAGTAACACGACAAATTATTGAACAGCTTATGCAAAGAAATATATGTAACATTCAATCATATTTAAAGCATCAATGATAAACAATTTATTTCAAAGAATAAGTCTCGAAATTCAGGCCGATTATACAAAGTAAAAAGCATACTTTTCAAAGATAATCCCAACATTAGTGTTCCCTCTCCTCTTGCTTGCAAACTTTTTTGAACCCACTCCTTCTTTCCCGCTTCTTCTTCTACCTTCTTTCTCGATCACGGGTACACCGTAAAATGTATGCTAGCGATTTTTTTCGCTTGTTCAATCTGGAGTGTTTTCAGAGCGCCGCATTAAAGACCTTCTTTTTAGGCTCAACCTCAGATTCTTCAATATCCAAAGATCAATTTCCTCCGAATTGGCTTAGAAGCCTTTGCCCTTTTGCCCTCAGGCTCTTTAATCGCCATAGCCTTTCTCTTGATGGGCATTTCAAAGACCAAATTAGGCTTGTACCAATCCTTCCTCTACCACTCGGTTTTTCTCAAAGAACTTCTGCGCATTGTTTCCTCCGAAACCCGAGTGTAGACCGCTTCTCCACCTTCTTGAACTTAAGCTTCTTTAATTGGCTTCTATCTCCTTCATGGCTTCGCAATGATCTTCTTCTCAACATCCTTTACAACCTTTCCTTCAAAGTATGTTCCAATAAAACCCCGAGATCAGCTCGTGTCTTTCCCCATTCTTGAACCATACTTTGGCGAAGCTTTGGAGAATGATGTGTCCATATGGTATTGTTCTTTATCGACACTCCTCACCTCCCCCGCCATCCGATCTTGCTCCTCCTCGAGCCTTCGAGGTGGTTCTTCGCCCGAGAATTCTTGAGACAGATGAGCAAATTGGCTTGAGAGAGCTTCCTTGAACATGTCTGTCATCTTGGCCATGAGCATTGAGCTCATCTCCTCAACATCATTCTTCACCAAAGATCTCATTCTTCTCTACCAATTTTGCTTCTAGGATTTGAGTACGCTCTCGATGCTTCGCTTCATTTCAGATTAATTTCAGTTTTGACCCCCTCCATCTTTTTTCTTCTAATTTTCCTTCCATGGAGGTCACTTTTGCAGCCGAGTATCCGAATCGCACTGTGTCCGAAGAAGAACTCAAGCTATCAATCTTTCGTGCTTGGTTGGCCAATGCCTCCTCGATCCGAAAGCAACTTTGGTTAGGATCGGCTCAACCTTCTCCAACTTCACCATCATCGGGTGAGATCAATCTCGAGAGCATATATGATCGGTTGTGACTCTGAGTTGGCTATTCATCTTGAGTCTCGGTCTGAACTCGAGCCAGTTTGAACTGGGCTTTAGACTCGACCTGAGTCTGGGATTCACCCCCGAGCTTGGGTGTCCACTGAGCCTCGGTCTGCGTGACGGACATTACAGATTTAAAGGTAGGAACTTCAAAGAATCCCGCATAATTATTAATAGTGCCAAAAGTTACGAAGGCTAACTTCATCCGAGGATGTTCGACAATGTACCGATCAAGATCGCTTGAGTCTTTCTCCTTCCGAGATTGACTCATCATCCCCTTGTTGGTCCCCATCCCGAGATTTGTCTTTGGAGCTCGGGGTACCAACTTCAAAGAATCCTCTCAAAGAACCTTTCCTCTTCACAAGCTCATCAAAGTCCGAGATTTTCATCCCGAGCTTGGTTTTTCTAAATCCCGAGAATTGGTGAGAAAAGTTGTCTCCTCGCTCCACCCGTCTTCCCCTCTGAATGAAGCAATATTGAGCATCTCCTAAGAGTCCGGTTGAGGATGTAGACCATTGACCTCAATCTGAAGAAGATGTCTTGGAGGTCGGGGAATGAGCTAAGCTCGTGGTAGCGGGTCAAGGATGAACCATTCCCTTGCTTCGCCATTCGGTCTCTTCACTTCACCTTTCTTGAGCATCGAGCTCTTAGGTTGCTTGGAAACTCACGACAGATCGACTAAAAGCTCATTCAGAGCTCATCAAAATTCATTGGCTCCCGAGGCTCAAAGAAACTCGAGGTTTGGGCAAAGAACTCCTCGCCTTTGAATCGACTTGGTTTCCGAGGTCCGAATGGCTCCTCCTCAAGTGGGAATTTCGATTTGCTCTAGGAACCGAGCGGGCACTTCCTCGAGAGGAATCAACATTTTTCGAGGTCCGAGCAGTGCTTCCTCAGCCAGAATCAGACTTGCTCGAGGTCCGAGGTCCTTGGAATATTTCTTGAGAGAACTTATCGAACTAAGCGACGTCTCAAGAACCTCAGAGAAGACTTGCTCCTCGGTTTGATCCTCAGGCCTTTGAGATAGCCTCGAGCCAATACAAGTAAAGGCGATTTTGAGATTTGGCTCTCAGTCAATCTCCTCGATCTCACTTTCCTCATCATCAAATGAGAACAACCATTCTTTTGCGCTTTGGAGCAAGGGTTTTCGCTTCTTCAATTTCTCACCCTGCTCCTTCTTGGCATCCAACAAAAACCTTCCCCGGTTTGTTGGCTTTCTTCAAAGAAGACCCTTGAACCGGTGATTCCACTTTCTTTCTTTTCTTCCCTTTAATCGCCCCTTTTGCAAAGAATGGGCTTGAACATTACTTTGGACTTAGGGAATGGAGTAGATTTGGAAAAAGATATCCTCCTCCTCTCGCACATCTCCAAAATAAATGCTATTTTAGTGGCATGGAGGATCCTGCCTTTGATAGATATTACCCCATCCTCCCTTCTTATGACCTTGGTTTGCTCACTCACCACCTTGATCAAAGACTTCAACCAGCTTGAACTCCTTGGTGGGTGAGTCCTCGATCACCGCCATAAGTCGGAGTTTGGGAGGCCGACCGCTTTCAAAGCTTCCAGATCGACTCATGATGCACTTTCCAACAATATCCATCAATACTCAGATTTTGGCTTTAGATGCCGCTTATGCAGAGTTGCCTCAAACTTAATAGGATTCTCGTAATCCCATCAAGATACTCTTGCCCCCGGCCCCAACATATACAATGAGGGATCATCTCCCTATCGCACAACTCAAATACGTCGTTTAAGTTCTTAGGGACAATATAGAGCTCTTTAACAAAATCCACATACTTCATCGATTGTTCAAGATGAGAAATGGAAATCTTGGACTCTATACAATCATCCTCATTTATTTCCAAATTAGCGACAAACTCTATTACCTCGAGTATATCTCGCCTCCGGTCGATTCGCGACGAGGTTTGTCGATTCACTAATCGGATTAAATGGGCGCCTCTTCTTCGTGTTTGGGATTGGTGGTACTCTCCAAAGAAACCACGACTCATACCATGACTTATTTGTCTCGCTAATTTTTCGAATATGGTAGGAGCCATTTGAGATTTGAAGATTTAGGGTTTTGAAATTATGAAGCTTTTCTAAAAAAGGGATTTATTTGCAGAGGGTTTTTGGGAATGAAGGGTTTCAATAGAATTTGGCTTGAATGACTTTCAAAGGAATATATAGCTCGAGATCGTGGGAAGTTGTACCGGTTTGGTGAAAAACAACAGATTAAGATTAATCTGATTAATCGGGTATGCGAAAAGGTCGATCCCCAAAAGTAAGCCGTCATTTTAACTTCATTGGTGATTAAATGTAACAGAGCATTTAATGATTGTTGACCTTTTTAGGAATTTCAAAGATCCCGCCCAAAAAACATTCCTCGTGTTTTGTATTTATTACAAATGATTCTTGAGTTTCACTTAAGCAATAAATGAGTCGCATGAGTCATTACTTCTTCGCAC